>DWAO01001104.1:0-20522 GCA_018230605.1 Heliconius congener | reverse complement strand
CCGTGACCACGGACTACTGCAAAGTGTTCGAAACGTCGGGTTTCCAAAATGTAAAGATCTTAAATATACGCGATTAATCCGGTTAAATTAGTTTTATTTAATAAAGATCTATATTTTAAGAATTTCGATGTAGATTCAAAAAAATTGCAAGGCTTACGAGTGATTATAAAATAATCAAAAGATCCCTCCCGGTCCTGCTATAATATTTTTTTCTTAACATTTCTAAAATATTTATCTATTGTTTGTGGACTTTTGTGGAGTAAAGTGTTAACTTTAAAAATAATTAAATCAAGTATCAAAAAGTAACATATTTTATTATTATATTTCTTTAAGGGATTTTTACAAATAGTTCACTATTAATTATTAGGAATTAATTTCCTCAATCTAGCAAGAAGATAAAAAACTAAATATAAATAATTAAAAAAATTTAAACCATTCGATCCAAATTTTAACTTTCAATAAAACAACTTAACAAGCTTTTAATAAAATATTTTCCAAGTGTAAACTTTCATAACAAATTATTAATAAATTCCAAAAAAACTTACACACAATATATTGATTATTGAATTTAAAAAAAAACCATTTAATATCAATACAGAAAAAGAGAAAATCATTTATAACTACAATTACATATCAAGAGCCCTTATTGGGATGTGAATAAACCATATGTGCATAATAAAACTGAACATATGTTTATAATTCACAGGAATAAAAATGAAGTTTGACCTAGAAACATACTTGAAAGAATTTTAATAAAATCACTCTGTCGTAACTTATCATAAAATATCTTTATAGTTTATACAACCCATTGACATTAACTATATGTATTTTTTTTTAATATAATTTGTAAAAAAATTAAAATTAAAGCGTGGTGTTGAGTTCCGGTACTCAACCTGCAATGTATCAAAAATTAAGCAGAGAGTGGCAAATGGGATGCCTTAACACTGCCTTTTGCCTAGCCTGCTATGTGGAGCATGTAAAAGTAGAATGGTATGTTTATTTCTATCCCAAGATAGTTTGTGTGAAATTGTGTAAATATTTGAATAATAAAATATATAGAAAGTTTTTTTCGGCTTTTTATATTCAAATAAAATGGCTGTGTGGCTTATGTATTATGTTAATTAAATTTTATTGATATATTTATAAAGACTTCAATATGGACCAGTGGAATAAAATGTCACTATAATTGTTAAAGGATGTGGGATGGATCCCAATTAAAAAAAAAAATCAGCTTCACGCTGTATCCCACACTGCAGGGTAGGCAGAGGGAATGTAGTGAAAGACACTCCGTACCCCACTTTCTGCCGAATTCCGGAATTTAAGTAAATATTTCATCTCCTAGAGTGGGGTTGAACCCACAACCAGTCGGTTTACAATCACACTTTGTGCCGCTGCGCCACGACCGGCCTCAAAAATCCCAATTCAAGAAATTAATTATTTTCAGTTACCAGCTCTGGGGGGGCCTTGAGTTCCATCACTTAACAAGCAATATTTTGAATGCTAGAAGAAAGTGGAAAACAGAGTGTCAGCTGTGGAAGACTGTGTTTATAACCAAAAAAACTGTACACAGAACAAAGAAAAAATAAATTAACTAATATACATATATATTAAAAAAAAACAATTAGCAAACCACCCATTTACATAGTAACAACATGAACATGCTCATTAAACATTTATTTATTTACTCGGTAATACTCATATTGAATGAGATCTTTTTTGTACTGGCAGCATTGATTGCACACCTATTGACATTATACTTTTTTTATGTCTGTTTAATTACATAATTAGTATTAATTTGTTTGTTTTATTTAACATTTTTTACATACGTTTACATAAATTTTTTACATACATTAGGCCACTAGTGTGGTTATTTAAATTACTTGAATCATATTATATTTTATGTAGTATAAACGAGTCCAGTCGTGGTGCAGTGGCACAAAGTGTGACTGTAAAACTGATTGGTTGTGGGTTTGATCCCCTGACGAGGTGATGAAATATTGACTTAAATTTATATTTCCATTTCTTTGCTCTGGTGTCCAGGCAAAGCACAGCGTTGAGTTCTGCCACTCAACATGCAATGCCTCCAAAATTCGGCAGAAAGTGGGGAATGCAGTGTCTTAACACTAGGTTCCCTCTGGCTACCCTGTTGTGTACGGGATACAGTGTGAAGCTAATTTAATTTTTTATTTAATTTAACATTTTTTAAGAGTTTGTATTTGGGTGGGTTTTAGTACTTTATATTTAATTATTTATTTTTTGCCATATATCTTGATAGGCAGAGGTAACTTATGTGTAAAAACACTCTGTTTTTTACTTTCCAACACCAATTTGGTTAAATACAGAAATGAAAATAACTCAAACATTATCATTCCCATACTGAAAATCTCTATGTGTACATTTAGTTAAGATTTATTACAACTTGCCCCATACCATAATCTTTTTTACAAGGAAATAAATGACAGCTGTTTCTTTTTTTATTAAATGTTAATTATTTTTCTTATAAACACATATGCATACCTTCAAAGTAGTCAAATTTATATACTCCAATAGGTTCAAGCAGGTGGGATGTGCATATGACTTGCACTGATAGCAGCAAATTAGGGCCTCACTGGCACCAAGCTTGTTCCTGTTGTCAGTGCCGAGACATTCCGCACACACTGGCACTCCACCTGGACTTTGATTCTGCAATTTTTATTTGAAGAGATGGTTAGATATATATATTTTGACTGTAAGTCATTGTTTTTGTTTTTAACTTTACATTATAGCTTTGATCCTAGTGTCAAAACTCTTTGTTTTATTTATTTTTTTGCTAAATTTTCAATATATTGCATTTTGAGTGACAGAACTCATTGTTTTGCTTTATTTTCTTTCCAGAACAAGAAAACAAAGCATTGAAAACATCCTCAAATGGGAACTAAACCCACAGCTTTTGCATTAATTTATATTTTTTTGTGCCCAGTCATGGCACAGTGGCAAAACGTGTGAATGTAAAAGCGACTGGTTGTGGGTTTGATTGAATAAAAAAGTTATGGTAGAGAAAAAATGTGGTAAAATATAAACAAGACTGAATAAATCTCCTAGTTCAGCATACTTATATTATAAAATACACTGTAGTATCAAGTTCTATGAGTAAATTTTGTAGGTGCATAGAACAATTTAAGACATGATTCATTCATGAATCATTCAAGGAACTGAAATAAATTGATGAAGTTAACAAATTTAAGATATTTGTTACTTAAGTCACAATTCACCCTATAGTTATATTGTTTTTACAGTTTTTTTTAAATTTTCAATAAAAAATATATTAAAATGACAGTATAAGCTTACATATCATTATTAAATTACTAAAAGGCAAAAAATAAAAAAAAGCTATATAAATTTAAAACAAAACATTATTATATCTTTTGATTAATTGATTGAAAGAAATAACTAAAAATGTTATTTTTTTTTCCAAATGAATAAATGCAGTAAAAAATATTATTGCATTCATTCAAGGCAAAGAATGAATGGGAAGTGTGCAATGTTTATGTTTTTGTTTACTGATAACAATTTATGAATGAAAAATAGCATTTAAAAACTTAGGTTTTTCCAATATTATGCGGAATTTTATATTTTATAAATAAATTAATTAATTTTAATTTTAAATATGTTTAAAATGTAAATATAACACAAGATTCTTATTTGATTTAGCAATAAGATTAAAAGAATATTAATATGGTTTTTGTTTGTATACTCACACTATCTGGACTTTCATGAGGTTTTCTAGGCTTTGAGATGCGATCAGATGCGGTGAGGGGTCGATCTGTTGCCTTGTAGTTTCCCGCGTGGTGAAGCAACAGTCCCCTGGCCACGGCCCGCTTGGCCGCCGCACGCAATATATTCCGCACGTCAGTGTTCTCTTCTACCGACACTTGGTATGCCTGGCGCAAATGTTTTTCAATAGTCTTTAAACTAGAACCATCTCGTTCCCCCAACTCGCGCACTGCCTTCGCCACCGCCCGAGACACATCCACATCAGCGGCGATCCTCAGTATCTTGTTCTGCAGCCCACCAGGGTCTTTGTAGGAGCTCTGCCCCTTGTTGTAAACCTTCAGGACGACGCCTTCACGCACGGCGCGCTCCAGCCGCTCCGAAACGACGTCCTCATGATAGTTGTGGTGCTGCCTGATCGCATGACATATCCTCTCCACGCTCGGCCTTTGCTTCTGCGACCTTATCTTGTGTATCGCCTCAAGTATCCATCGCTTCCACACTTCTTTTCCAACGTCGTCTGGCTCGCTCATTTTTATAAACAATTATTTTGTGCAGCCGTCAAAGTAACGGTACGGTATCACAGCTAGAGATGTGTCAACACCCATCGTATTTTGGCGCCTCGAGCGAAATTCCATTTTATACAATGGAACTTCGCCGGGAGCGACCGGTAAGTACGGCCGCGGTGCGAGACGCCAGTTTAGAGCATGTCCGAAACGCCGTCACCAGCGGATGACACATCGCGCCTCGCGAGCGGGTTTTGGCGGAGCGGGCATCCGACGGCGGCCATCTTGTGGCAATCTCGATTTACGTAGCGGACAAATACACGCGACGTAAATAATCAAATCGAGATATTTATCACTTTGATCCTTGAATACAACTTCTCACCATCACAAATAACCTTTAAATATTCATGAATATTAAAATAAAACTAAAATACACCACGGTCCGTTCCGGTTCCTTTTTTCACAAAGCGCCTTCACCAAATAAACACTAGTTGTGCACTGTCTATAAATAAGTTATTTTATAAAAAAAAATATATTATATTAATGCAGAATTACTCTCTTATTATAGATATTTTCCAAAATTTTATTGAAAACATTCACAAAACACTAACAAAAGACTCTTCAAAATGGCTATCAATCAGTTTCCTTGCTATAAGAAAAAATAATTTTGATATCCTGTCCGTCACAATTGTATTGCCATTTTTAATTAAAATATACATCATAATAATTAGGGCACTTTCATTGTCTATGATCAAAAAATAAAAAAAAGGGTTATAAAAATACTATTACCAATATAATGTGTTCTTAGTTTATTTATTCTTGTTAAATAATGTATAAGTTATTGTAAAATGCACGTTTAAGTTTTTTTTTAACATTATAAAAATAATATTAATTAACGAAATGTTACCAGACTAAAATACATTTTTTATATATAAGATCTTTCTTTAAAAATAATGAATAAATAAATAAATTTTTTGTGTTGTAGTAGTTGACATTTTTTTTTTATTATTACTGACGATAAACATAAATTATTCAAGAAAATTCAAAATACGATATAATTAAAAAATATATTTAGGTTTAGATAGCAAAGTAGGACGTTGAAAAAACTTAACAAGATAATAAATTGTAAGTTAGATGTTCACTTACATACAAGGTGTATTTATTAAGGATACAAGGATATAAGCGGAGTCTGTTATTTCTTATGATAGATTGCTGTTTAATATTGTCTATTCAATTTAACTCTCTCTATTGGTTACATCGTGTCTAACGACGATGAGGAAGATACCTTTTATCTTGTTTAATAATTATGTTTATTTACGCTGCTTTAATTAAAAAAGTAGTGACTTTTTCAGTTTTATAATTCGTTTAATCGCTTGTAAAAAAGTTGACAATTACAAAAATTATCTGTTTACCAAGTGTGCAGTTTTTCAGTGCTGCTGGATTAATATATGGTCCCTTGAGAAATCGACTTTCCGAGCAATTATAAGCATAATATTTTTATAGCTTAATTATTTAAATTACTCACTTGAGGCCAGCCAATTGAGCCAATTAATTTCTTCAAAGTGAAGAAGTGAAGAATAAAGTGGAGAATGGAGTGTCTTAACGTTAGGTACCCTCTGCCTACTCTGCTGTGTGAGGAATACAGCGTGAAGCTGGCTTAAATTTTAGGTTTTTTATTATATTTCACTCGGTTTATAATACTAAATATGTACAATAAACATTCCAAATAGTTTTTATTCTTCAATTTACGAAGGCCTAACTAATTGATGTATTAAAACTGATTGATATATTGTAGGACTGGAAACAGTGATGGGGCTTAGTGATAAATATGTAATAAAAACTATTATTATTATTTAATAAAATAATTTAGCTATAGTAATTAGTCAAGTTAAGTAAGGTAACCAATGTAACCATCACAAGCCACGACAGTTTGTCGCCGATCGGAGATCAGTGCCGGTTTTTGACACAGATTGAAGAGAGTTTGCGAAGTGTTTACGCGTTTGGCGTTAGTTTGTGTATGTTTGTCGAGCCATGACAAGCGTATAAACCACGTATTATACTTATTAATATTATATATGGCAATACTCAATATATCAACGCGACCGGCAAATTTAGCGCAATTTTCACAAAGTTTCTGTTTACTAAACAAACAATTTTTTCGACTATTTTAATATCAACAATTTTTTACGTTTTATAAGCAAATATATTGTACATTCATTATATTAAGCAAATATATTGTACATTCAAGATAGCTTTTATCTTAAAAGAAAATTTAATTCATAAACATTTAATTTACCCTCAATTTACATTTACACAATAAAATGAGGTGAGTAAGTAGCTACTGATACTGCATGTATATTCATTTTTTTTAGTCGCCCTTTATTATGAACTATATATTATGAGTATATGTAGAAAAATAAAAACCGATATAGTAGAAAAAAATTTATTCACATATAAGTACAACAATTTTATTACTTTAAGTTGGTAACAAACATAAGTTAAACCAATATAAAACTATTTATTGCTATTTTAAACTCAACAGGGAAATAGGGAGCGAAAAAGTACAACAAAATGAATCTATTTTACAGAAATTGGCTAAAGTCTATGATACACCAGATGAAAATGGGGAGGGAGATTGTAAAAGAATTACAAGAAGTATGTCGAAATTACTAAATTCTGTTGATACCAAAAACTGTACTATAGTAGAAGTATACAGAAGCATGCCATTGTTGGGAGATGAATATAATATACCTAACTGGCAAGTCCATTTCATTAAATACTCAATTGAATTTGTTAAAAAATAGAATTATTACTAGCGTTATGACATCTATTACTTTGAGAGTATCATTATTTTGAATTAAAAAAAAGAAAAATTTACTTTACTTCTTTAATATTACGATGTTTGAAGTTCTTTGTATTATCTTTTTGTTTTTTCTGTTGATTATTGATTAGAATATTGTTTTTTGTTACTTTGACATTGTTTAAATTTATTACATTATATTTTATAATAACATATATTTCAAAGAATTATATTATAATTTTCTTTATATGACTCAGTATTATATTTATTACTTTAGTTATTAAGCAAGTATTATTGAAAAAGATATGGAAAGAAATGCCTAATATTGTTGTTGTTGTACTGAAAGTTTTTTCCGATTCTTAGATTTTTCATTTTGTTAATGGAAAGTGTTTAAAAATCCATTAAAGAAACTATAGTAAATAATAGTACATATCTTATAAGCACAAAAAATATGTTATAAATATGACTGCTCTTATATTTAACTTCTCTAAATGATCAGAAATTATTTCAGAAGGCTGTAATTTTAAAAATTAAACTAAATAAATCATTTGACTAAAAGATTTGCTATAGATTTTAAGAACTAAACTCAATCTAAAATTTAAAAATAATGTTATTTGGTATTCATTTTTTTTTAATTTGTTAAATGATTCAGTTTATTATAAGATCTTTCAAAAACTACTATGCAGCTTTATTTACATTTTTCAGTACACAAACTACAAATCATATGTTTATTGCTATTATAAATCCAAATTTATATATATATATATATAATAAACAAAAAATTAGATTCTTTCACAACCATCCTTGCCCTCATTTTTGAGTTACTGATATTGTTATAACAAGCTGCAACTTTCCTTTTTAGTGATGAATGAATGAACTGTCCACAACAAATAGAATTTTACTTTCCAGTAGTTCCTAAGATTTGTGTGTTAAACAAAACTAACTAAATATATTTTTTAACATCAACAACATTCTGTAAGGGTTAATGAACAGAAATTAATATATATATTTTTATGAATAACGGCAACATCCATAAAATTATATTAGGTGTTTCATAGTATATAACAGTTTAATTTATATATAAAATAGGCAACATAAAAAATAAAACAAAAAATTGACTGCAGGAAGATGAATGAAAATGTTTTTAAATTTGTCAAAAGCCATAGTTTTGGATAAACAAAAAACTATTTCATAAAATCTATTTAACTCTTGAGATCAGATCCATTTATAATACTTATTTATTCGTTTACTGCTATTTCATCTATTTTGTATGATGCTGTTTGTTTTTTGCAAATTTAGTAACACATTCAAAGAAAAAGAAATTATGATTTATATTTAATGAAGTATTTTAAGTATTTTTTTGTTTCTATAAATGCTACTATTATTGACTCGTGTCATACATAAGGAATACTGACAATTAGTGGAGTTTTGACAATGCATATTTCATGTGCTAAAAATAACAACTAAATTATGTCTCTGAGCAAATCGATTTCAAATAGAATCCGATTCCCTCGCAAATCGATATTCGATCAGCGATATTAGCTCTCGCTAAAATCACTATTACCACTGAAAGTACAGCCCGAGTGTTGTATTATATGTGTGGCGCTATATATGCCGCATTTTACACATGTCTCCCAACTCTTCCCTAGTACCATTTGACTGAGGAAGCCTCCTGTAAAAGCATCTCCAGCGCCATTAGTGTCCACTATTTGTTCCCTGGAAAGTTTAGATACCGGTACCAGGGTAACATTGTCACCTTCGACCAAAATGACCGGGTCTTTACCCTGGGTAATAACGACGATTCGCTTTTTAGAATCGAGTTTTGGTAACGATGCGATTTTTTTTGCTATTTTTTGTAAATCAGTTTCAGCTATGTTGAAAGCTTTTGCGAATGCTTCTGCTTCCTGCAAAGAATATTTTTTTGTTTTATTATCTAATATTTATGAAATTTAGAACAGGATAGTTTGGACCATAGTAGTGATATAGAGAAGTATTTTTTCTTACTGAAATATATTTTTTTAATCATATTAAGAGTTAAAAAATAATTTTCTACAAATGTATTCCATTATATTCCCACTATTTGGGAAAGATGAACTGATATCTATATAGATAATCATTATGTATCCAGATTCCCGTAACGTTCGCACCAACAAGACAAATCCAACGACGTTCACTTACCGATTCATTCCCAAACATAACGTCGACATAAGGCAACATCTGTTCCAATGGCTCCTTATAGAATTGAGAAACAAACGGCGCACTCAAGTTCATAATGAATGTATGCCCTTTTTCGTGCGCGTGTTTTCCTAATAGCATTATAGATTCAGGAGATACGGCTACGAAGAAACCCTGAAAGATAAAATTTACATAAATCATATTATTATTTTGTTGAATATCCATATATTTCAAAAAGTGTCACTTAATTAAATACTATGATGACGTCACAGTGGATTCTATCTTCAATTGGAAAAATATCAAAAATATTTTCAGTTTAGTAAATGCTGCCATAATGTAGAGACATGAACAAAGCAGAAAATGGAGAAAGAGTACCTATAGTAGAAAGTGATAATATCCCTTACTTCTCTAAATCACACGAATCGAACAGGTAAAAAATGTCTACGTCTCTGATTTTGGTTATTTTTTAACATGTTATACTTATATGGGTCTTCAAGATAATTGCACAATATTTTGACAGTACAGTGTTTAGTTTAGGAGTTACGGGAGCTCGAAGTCGTGAGCGACTGGTGGACATGTAGTCCTTCAAATCTCATGATCCAGTATTAACAAGTGAGAAATAACCAAAATCGGAGACTTCGACTTTTTTACCTGTTCGATTCGTGTGGAATATCCCATATATGGCCTATGACCATATAAATATGAGATGAGATCAATTTAAACACCACCTCTTTCGTTTCTATCTTACTAACTCTAGTGTATTCAAATCAACATTATTTATTTAACACGTTAAGCCATCGTAACAGTTTGTACATTTATATTTATTTCATTTTTAATAACTTTTAATCCTCTATTTCTAAAATTAATTAGGTTCACTTAACTACTACAACGTTTATATATGTAATAAATCATTCTATACATAATTTATATACGACGATTATTTTCAATGTTTAGCAGTAGTGGCCTAGGAATACAAGCGTGCGACTGTAAACGCGAAAGGTTGTGGTTAAATTCCCCCTCGAGGAAATGAAATATTTAATATTTTTCTTGCCTCGCTCTGATAAAAAGGCAAATCGCGGCGTTGAGTTCCGGCACTTAACACGCACTGTCGGAAAGTGGGGAACGGAGTGTCTCAACACTAGGTTCGATCTGCTATGAATACTGCGTAAAGCTAAAAATCTATGTTACTATTTCCATGAGTAGTACAAAAACTATAATAAAATGCTATAAGAAAAAAATCAAGTCTCACCGAAGCATAAAAGAACTTGGCACTGTCTATACTTTTCTTACACTCCTCTTTAGCCAAGTGGTCGGCGGTAAATTTCTGTGCGGCAGCCAAGTTTGCGCAGAGTGAACGGTGAGTGCCGGTTACTAGAACTGCGCAAGTACCCGTCGGAGCCTCTTGTGACACTTGGTAGTGAACCCTCACTCCGTCTGCGCTGGAATGGGGTGATATTTGTTAATGGCTTTATTTGATTAAGCAAACTTTGCAAAAAAGAAACATTATAGCTCTTTCTTTAAACGTGATATTTGATTCCTTATATTATATACTTATTATATAAGGAATCAAACATCACGTTTCAACGTTCATCACATAAGTCAAAGTAGGTTATTCAAATTACAACAAGAGTGGAACGAATTGTATTGTTATATAAACAAATGTTATTTTTCCTATCATTGAAACACAATTACAATATATCGATAATATCGACTATTCAAATATATGTGACAGATTTAAATCAAGTAAGTATTATTAATAATTGTTTCATGCAATACGGCTGATGTGTTGTTGCCGCCTTGTAGTTAAATTATCTGAACTTTTGCGCGTTGTACGCTCAGGATGAAAATAATCAAAAGTTAGAAAAAACCAAAAAATATGCGCAGTTATTTATAGTGAATTTCCATGTGGTCACGACTCATCGGCCGTACTGTACTAAACACGATTAGATCTTAATAGTCAGGGACAAAGTACTCTCTTTCCTCCCAGCTAGGAATCGGTTTTTTATCGCTAGAAGGGGCAAAAGAAAGGGTTGAAAGATCACCTGATGGTAAGATGAACTTTCGCCCGTGGACACTACAATCTAATAACCTTGAAGTTGAAAGTGTCTGTAGGTACACTAGGAGCTTGAAAACCCCAAAGGCCCCCTGAGAAAACACCTCGGGAGGAAAATTATTCCATAGTTTGTATGTACGCGGGAAGAACGATATTGACGCACGCACGTTAGACGCCAAAAATGAATCCAGGTGGTGTGGATGATATTTACTCCTGTTGCGAGATGCACGATGGTAGGCAGAGAATGGTGCCACCAAATCAAATAATTCACGGGAGGATTCTTCACTTAAATCGCGGCGTTGAGTTTCAAAAATATGGAAGTTTTAAATTATTTATTAGTGTCAATATACAAAAAAAAAACGAAAGCACTATCAGGCGTCATACAAAATAAAAGAATTGATAACCTCCTCCTTAACAGAAGTCGGTTAAAAATAATAATGTCTCTGAGCGAGAACCGAATCGGCCATAATCGTGTTTGGTTAGACGCTATGCCACAGCGGCAGGATGGCCTCAATTTGTTCGATTTGTGATAAACATTTGTTCGAGATGTTTTGACATAGTTAAGGATTGTGTTCGATTTATTGAATAAAAATGTGTTTAAGTGGATTGGATAACAGAGTGATGAATCACTTGACGTCGTGGTGGAGTGGCACAAGTGACTGTAAATGCGACAGTTGTTGATTCAATTCCCACTCGGGGAAATTAATTATGCTTTATTTATATATTTTTTTATATCCTTGCTCTGGTAATACACACAATACGGGACGTTGTTCCACCACTCAATATGCAATGTCTCGAAAGTTCTACGAAAAGTGGATAACGGAGTGTCTTAACACTAGGTTCCCCCTACCCTGCTATATACATATACTGCGGAATACATACACTTTTATCTTCAACTCGCGTGATTGAATGAAAATAACGAGGAGTTGTGTATGTGGTAGTGGGTTGCATCGATTCGATTAACTTGACCAGAACCTTCCTCAATAAACATTTTAACAAACAAAAAAAACAAACCAAACTAGTAGTTTCTAAAATTAAGACGTTTAGTCGCACAAGCCCATTCTTATTAATATAAGGAACTGGTGTAGGTATATAAATTTTATAATTGGGTAATTATTAATAATTATATAGCAATTAAGTTAATTACCTCTGCACATACATCCAAGGTCATCAAATATTACATTCTATGGATATTATAAATTTAATTAATTTGTGAGTCAATAAGTATAATATCTAGATTATTTATCCTATGCATCTCTTCCAAAACGATATTAATCGTTAAGCTGTTATGATAAGTTCAGACATTATATTTCCTTTTATCGTGTCGTCGTCGTATATAAATATGTATAAATGTAAAACTGTATCAAAAGAACTTCAATAGCAGAAGCCAATATTGATTTTCTTAAGGCGGACCACAAAACATCCAATAATATCAGATACCCACTGTTGGAGGGTGGAGGGGTGGTTCTGGGGATCATTAATCTTTACTCGGTCTGTTAACATGACAAAGCAGGATTTTGAAATTAATTTAAATCTAAACTTTAAAGTTTCGTCCGAAATTTTAAGTTACAAGACGATGTATCGTATTCCTGACACCTCGATGGCGTCGTATAAGCAACTTAAGATAAATTATATTTATCAACCGTATTTTCACACGCACTATATCTGCGGAGATAACGCGGGCAAATGTTATCAGAACGTGAGATCCGTTCAATAGTTTCTCCTTTTAAATATTTGTTTTGTATAAGTTTTGAAGTCAAAAAGATAGAAATCGAGAATATTTTTGTTATACAATTCTTCTTGCACAGGGCCACAAGCGTGCGACTGTGTAGGTGACAGGTTTTGGGTTCCACTCCACCACTCGTGAAAATTGAATATTTAATATTTTTATTTCCTCGCTCTGGATTTAAATTATTAAGTTTTCCATATCCTCGAGTAGGAATTGCAGGGTAGGCAGACTGAACCTGTGAATTTAGTGTTAACATAATCTCGTTCCCCATTTTTTGTTGAATTCTTAAGGCATTTCGTGTTGATGGAAGGAAACCAACATTATCAAAGCAAGGAAGCATGAAATATAAATATAATATATTTCATTGTCCAGAGTGGAAATAGAATCAACAACCACCACATTTATAGTCACACACTTCTTACTACTAGGTCTAGACAGACATGACAATTATCTTAATTTATTACATATTTTTCCTATATATCATTATATAGGAAAAATATGAAATAAATGAAGATGACTAACAGAGAGATGGTTCATCTTGTTTCATATCTTTACATCAGAAGATAAAGTAGTTGTGTGATGATAAAGAAATAGATATTTCTTATTAGATATTTTTAAATTGATTGACAGGATGATGAACTACATGATAAATACTATCAGCTTAGGCATTTTATGGTATTATTTGGTCATTTAAACATTAGTTTTTTGTGATTATAATAATTTTAATATCTTTATATTTTTGTATAAGTGATATGTTAAGAACTGATACATGTATCACAATAATTAAATTACCATTTTTTTTTATACTTTCTTCTAACAATGTTTCCATTTGTTTAAAAAAAAATTCAACTACTTTGGTTCTATTTAATTGGCTCAAATCTTAAGAAAAACAACAAATCTTAAGAAAAGTAAAGATAAAAATTGTAATAAAAGTACTTACACAGCTCTCTCGCTCAATATTTTGGCATAATTATCATTTCCCACACAACCAAAGTAAGAACATATGTTGGGCTTCTTCAAAATCCACTGCGCAACCCTTAAAGAGTTTTGCACACTACCTCCCGCTATGAATTCTGCATTGTATCTAAAAGTTAAATTTAATAAATGTAATAAATAATTTATAAAGGTTTAATTTATAAATGGTTTAGACTGTGTTTGCAATATCAAGTTTAGATTAATTCAATAATCACAATCAAGGTTTTCATTATTTCAGTTTATTTAAAATGTAAACAAATTGCAAAGAATTATTTTTTAAATTATTAAAAACAAAGTTTAATAACTCCTAAGTTTAACCTTAAAATACTAATCTTATTTTGAAAAACTCTGAATATAAATTACATACTTTTCAACTAGCTCCTTATAAAGAGGCATATGTTTTTCTTCAGCCATAATAGCATCATCTGGACTAAGGCCATATTTCTGAAGTAAACCTTCATCAACAATAGCAGAAATATCCAGCAGTGGGTTCCCAATGCCCACCAGCAACCCTTCTTTATCACAGAAGCAGCTAGAATACATACGTACTTATTTTTAATTTATGCATAAACTAAAAAAAGATATTATATTTCAATACTATATTTTGCAATAAATAAAATAATGTCCAAAACTAAGCTTCATGTAAGAACCATTTTTAATATAATTAATAGATAAAAATTATATAAATATCTGTATTTAGTGTTTAAGTATGATTAATTCGAGACGCACTTGTTCATGCAAATTAAATAAATCATGGAAGGGAGTTCAATAAGCTAAAAAAATCGCTTACCTAGGATCCATTATGTAATATAATTATACAACAAATGAGACTCCGAATAACGTTGAGAATATATCTTGAAATTTAATAAATGATATGTATATAAAACAAAACTGAAGTTATCGCGTAAGGAATCACCGCATGTTTTCCTTTCGAATGCAAAACGTGCTTGCTCCTTCCTATCTCAACGAGGAGTAGGTAAAATTTTATATACTGTGTGATTACGAAATGTCACTCTATAATGTCATAGTATCTGTGACAACTATTGTTTGAATTTGTCTTTTAAGATTATTCTTAATATATATGTCAACTTTAATTTAGGCATTATTGTCTGCCTTATAATAATATAATATTTTGTTAAATGAAGAAAAATGTTATAAATTATTTGTAACATAAAACATGAAATAGAATATTATACTTAATGTTGACATATATTTGTGATATTTTTACTTACTACGTAGTTTCTATAGCTATACGGTACTTAGTTTTTGTTCTTTTTTCATTTTCTCATTTATTCATGATTTTATACGATAATATTAAAATAAATACGATAATAAAACCTTTTTAAAATTATGTAATGATTTCTTATAAGATGATAATTATAATTTAACTTTTTGTTTATCTGTGTCTATGATATAACCTACAACCGGCGCATAAAAATCACGTTTTGCGATTTCAACGAGAATCTTCGAGAAGTATAAGTTCAGAGCGATCTGAATATTCTGTGAAGTCCACAAATTCATTCCATTTAACTTAAAAATGTTGCGTTTGCCTCGTGTCGTCCGTCAAACCGTTTCCTTACAAAAATCTCTTCAATTTTCACGATTTTATGCCAAAGATGTGAGGTTCGGTGCTGATGTAAGAGCCCTGATGCTCCAGGGTGTGGACGTGCTGGCCGACGCCGTCGCCGTCACAATGGGTCCAAAAGGTAGGAATGTTATTTTAGAACAATCTTGGGGCTCACCGAAAATAACCAAAGATGGTGTAACAGTTGCGAAAGGTGTAGAGCTAAAAGATAAATTCCAGAATATCGGTGCCAAACTTGTACAAAACGTAGCTAATAACACAAACGAAGAAGCCGGTGATGGCACCACAACAGCCACAGTACTTGCCAGAGCGATCGCCAAAGAAGGTTTCGAGAAAATTTCAAAAGGTGCAAATCCTATTGAAATTCGTCGCGGCGTTATGCTAGCTGTAGATGCCGTCAAAGAGAAGTTGAAGAACATGTCGAAGCCTGTCACAACTCCTGAGGAGATCGCACAGGTCGCCACTATCTCCGCAAACGGTGACACCGCCATCGGCAAGCTTATCGCCGATGCCATGAAGAAGGTAGGTCGCGACGGCGTCATCACAGTAAAAGATGGTAAAACACTTAACGATGAATTAGAAATTATCGAAGGTATGAAATTCGACAGAGGTTATATTTCGCCATATTTCATCAACTCGTCAAAGGGTGCAAAGGTCGAGTTCCAAGATGCCCTTGTATTGTTCTCTGAGAAGAAAATCAGTAATGTACAGACTATCATCCCAGCTCTAGAATTGGCTAACCAACAGAGGAAGCCTCTTGTTATTGTTGCTGAGGATGTAGATGGTGAAGCACTGTCTACATTGGTAGTCAACAGGCTCAAGATTGGTTTGCAAGTTGCAGCTGTCAAGGCTCCAGGGTTTGGTGACAACAGAAAGTCCACCCTGAGCGATATGGCCATCTCCACTGGTGGTGTAGTATTTGGAGATGATGCTAATCTCATCAAATTGGAAGATGTTCAGCTTTCTGACTTTGGTCAAGTTGGTGAAGTTATTATTACCAAAGATGACACTCTTATATTGAAAGGAAAAGGTAAGAAGGCTGACATTGACAGACGAGCAGAACAGATCCGTGACCAAATTCAAGAAACCAACTCTGAATATGAAAAGGAAAAATTACAGGAACGTCTTGCGCGATTAGCTTCCGGAGTAGCCGTCTTACATGTTGGGGGATCCAGTGAAGTTGAGGTCAATGAGAAGAAGGACCGTGTAAATGATGCCTTAAATGCTACCAGAGCTGCCGTTGAAGAAGGTATTGTACCTGGAGGTGGCTCAGCTCTGCTCAGATGCATCCCAATGTTAAATGAACTTAAGTCCTCCAACTCAGACCAGGCCACCGGTATTGAAATCATCAAAAAAGCTTTAAGAATGCCATGCATGACCATTGCTAGAAATGCTGGCATCGATGGATCTGTTGTAGTTGCTAAAGTAGAGGAACTTGGCACCGAATTTGGATATGATGCTTTAAACAATGAATATGTTAACATGATTGAGAAGGGTATCATTGACCCCACTAAGGTAGTAAGAACAGCTTTAACCGATGCCAGTGGTGTAGCATCACTCCTGACCACAGCTGAGGCTGTAATCTGTGACATCCCACAAGAAAAGGAGTCCAACCCTATGGCAGGCATGGGTGGCATGGGCGGCATGGGAGGCATGGGAGGTATGGGAGGCATGATGTAAATTCCCAATAAACTTTTTGCATTTACAGTGTATGAACTCATAATAAGGTTACAAAGTTATGTATGTATGTGTTACAAATGTGCAGTGAACGAATTATTTTCATTTATTGAGTCTGATTGTTTGATGTAGAGTAGTGACTACTACAGTTAGAATTATTTAGTTTAATGTTTGCTTCAGTGGAGCAAGGTGTTATTTTTTAAAATAAATAATGATAATGTTGGTTATTATTACTTTTGTTTTATTTCATTAATTATAATTGCAAAATTATAGTTTTTTATTTTAATAAAAAGTAATAAGTTTACATTTATATTCAATAATATTTTTTTTTGTGTTTTTTTATTATTCATAAATTAAATATACACAACCATTGAGGGTTCAATTCCCATACATGTTATATTATTTAAAAATAATTAATTTCTAAAGATCTTCCGTTCTATTTTTTAATAAATCATAATAAAATACTAATAATAATAAGGGCTTTCTGAACAAGCTTGTCATGGTATTGGCTAAGAGATTACATCTCAACAGATCTCCAATACTACACCCTCTTCTCCAATACTACAACAAGATTGTATGGTAACAGAAGTTTTAGTGAAGTATAGCTTTAGTTTTCGTCATTTGTAATATCTAAAAGGATAGAAATACTGACCATTTCCCCCTGCACCATGACTGAGCTCAAAGTCAGAGAGAGAGAGAGTCGACCCAATTATTACATGTTTTGAGACAATGGTTAATCAAGTAGAGGAAATAAGAAGTGTTAAATACAAAGCAGTATTTTATATCAAAAACATATAACAAAAATCTTGTTAAAATTTAAACTTATGGCTTAAATATTTTAAATATCTTGATCGGATGTCATGATTTTTATATATTTTGTAAAAAATGTATTTTTATAACAATTTAGGAATTATAGAGACAAATTATATTTTTATATTTAATATTTTCACTCAGAAACTTTGAATATTTTAATGCAATATTTTGTAGAAAATTATTAAAACAGTCGAGGAAGGTCATGTAATCATAATGTAGTATTGCATCATAACTGTGTGAAAATATTTATTTAAATGTATATTTCTAATTTCTACGCGCTGGTGCCGAGACAAAGCGCAGCATTAAGTTCCGCGAATCAACATCCAATGTTTCAAGAATTCGGGGAAAGTTGGGAACGGAAGTGTGGAAATGGGGATCGGAATGTCTTAACACTGGGTTCCCAGGTTCCTTCCACCATGCCTACAATGGCAAATGCGGAAACAGCGTAGTTTCTTTTGTTTTTGCTAGCCTAGTAACAAAAATGTAGCGTTATGTTACTAATAGCTAACGAAAGTGGAAAACGATAATTAAGTTCTTTGTATGGCCCATATTTAGAGGCGTACATATATGGAAGACTCGTCCATCTAAAAATACATAAGCTCAAACAACTAAAATGTTAGTTATATACACATATTTTACATAACATTTGTAAATAAAACAAAGATATATGTATTTTAGAAGTAAATTATGTAAAACAATACGCCAAGAGAAAGGAATTGGCACGATTTCTAGAATTCATGACTTCAAGACAGTACAATGACCTATAAGTTAATGGTCTACACTACACGTAATATTGTAGGTACTTATTGTTATCGACGGAACCGGTTTTAGTAAACTGTTGTTAATACGCGATGAATGATTTTAATATTTCGTAGAAAATACAAATATTGGCTTCATGAAGTTAAAATAATCAGTAGGTATATGTCGTTTCTGTGTAAAAGACACAGATTGCGAGTTCGTAAAGTGGGGAATGGAATTGTCTCAACTCTAACTTCCCATTACCAACCGTACTATGAGCGTGATGCTAAAAAAATATTAAATCAAATAGCTCATTAGTCTAGTCACGTTAGTTATACATATGTATAACAATATAAATATACATATGTATGACTAACGTGACCAGACATCCCGTTTTTAACGGGACTGTACCGTTTTTCGCTTATGAAATTTTTTTCGGAATGGCATACAAATTAGGTCGATCAAAACAAGTTTCTCCGTGTTTATCGCAGTACGCTAGTTGTTAAAAACCTGAAGTGTCAATTATACTTAAAAAAAAGTATAGGATATAAATAGAAGATAAGACATCTATAAAATTTAAAATTATCCAAAAAAAGCGAAAATACTTAAAAAAATAAAAAAAACGAAAGCACACCTATCAAAAAACTAATGCCACCCTATAATGTCCCGTTTTAAAGCGACCGAAAAATGGTCATGTTATGTATAACCCAACAATCCTTACGGAAGAGCGGTACCCGTCGATCACACATGCCACAACTTCTCGAGTGACGGCTTCGCCTATTGCGAGAGAGATACAACCGAACAGCCCAATCCAACCTCACCGAAAATAAGTTATTTTTTATCTCGTGGTGTCATAAAATATTTACCTATGTATTATGAAAGAATATTCTTATTTATGAAACGTCTTCCTTCTTCCTTGTCTCTGACAGCCCCTGTAGAGTAACAAAACAGCAAATAGAATTATTTGGTACCTACGCAACTTTCCGTATATAAAGAAACAATACATGCTGGACTCCTATAGAGTAACTCATCAATCATCATCACCATTCGTAAACTTAGCTTTTGAACTTACAACCACCATGTGCCCATCGTGGCGCAGTGGTGTGTGGTGGTGGGTTTGATCTGGTGGAATCTCTGAAGTGTGTTACTCTCATTTCCCAACTCTAGCAAGACAAAGTCTTGACTGATAAATCATAGTCCTGACTATGATTTCTACCGATAGAATTTGAGTGTAAAGTGAAAAAGGAAGTGTCTTGACTCTTGACACTGGATTTCCTCTGCCTATCCTGTTATATGCGTCAAGCTAAAAAGAATCACGTGTTTAGTGTAAATCAACGTGCTACAAAAGTCGTCTTATAAAGACTTCTCATTATATAATCCAATATGATAATGATAAAATATTGTTCAATGCAGCCATTTAATAAATGTTCAAAGGAGGTCTTTATCGCATATAAATTGGTACGATAATGAGATTCAAATCGCGCTTGGACCGTAGTGACAAGAATTCACCTTATCTATTACGTTGTTTGTGATAAAAATAATCGCTGATAATGAAGCAAGTACTGTGATTAACTCTTGAATTTTTCTTTTAATTATCTATTAGGTATTTCCTTAAATTTGTTATCTGTTTAGAATTAATTACTAATTACTGTTTACTTTTTGAACCCTTAGGGGGTGAATTCTAAAAAACCATGAAACACGTATTCAATGAAATATTTTAA
>DWAO01001103.1:0-20525 GCA_018230605.1 Heliconius congener | reverse complement strand
AAATATAAATTTAAGTAAATATTTCATCTCCTCGAGCGGGGATCGAACCCACAACTGGCCTCTAAAAATAGTTAAATCGGGTAAAATCGCTATTACTGATATATTGCACAGAGGCATAACAACCAGAGTCGCCTCGAGCCTAAAAAATTTTGTATTTACTTTCTTCCGATTCATAAAATATTCATGCCGTTGGAATAATCAAAATGGTTCTTTAAGAACAATTGAGATCTTTCGGTTAATTTTTTTTTTTTGTTTTTGTTGAAACAATATTTGTAAGATTTTTATTTTCTTTCAATTAACAATTTTAATTGAAATTGGATTGGTTAATGGTTAACGTTTTATTTTTATTTTTTTGCTTCACGCTTTATCACTAGCGGTGTAGCGGGCACGTACTGAGTGTCATACACTAAGATCTATCTATACATAGCTCTCCCGCCTCGTGTTCTGCCTTTAACCTCTTCATACATCCTCCGTATGCATTCTATGATTTTGTATGTTCTCGAAGGTCCACCGAGGTCTCTCCCATTCTCGCGTCTCTTGCTTTATAAATAGTCTTTGTCAGTATTTAGTTTTTTTTACCATTTTTTAACGGAATGCATAAAAAGAACGTAGTTTTGAGAGCGTCCGTGCTAAACTCCGCTGCCTTCTCTAACCATTTCTCCGAGTGAAGATTGAATTCACAACCATATCATACCAGACACTTTATCTACTGTGCCATGATGGCATCAATAATAAGTAATGTCACGCTTTTATCCGTATAACAATGTAGTTAGAGAGAACCTTGTGATAAGTCAGTCCATTCTCCATATTGAATACATAGAATCTTTTCCCAAAGTAGAGATCGAATTCACAACCGTCGCCTCTTCAATCAAATTTCTCAATGCGCTACGGCAGTTACAATAATGAGCGTATAGTATAACGATCACAGCGTTGATCTCCGCTACTCAACGCGTAATATACGGAGAACGGAGTGTCTTAACACTAGGTTCTCTCTGCCTACTCTGCTATATGCTTATGACAATTTTACTGTGGCCTTCAGTCTATAAGTATTTCTAACGTCGACAGTTCCTTAACCCTAACGGTATTTTTGTTTGAGCGATTCGACGTCATTCATTCGTATAAATACTACTTATTACTATATCACAGCGAAATGTCTCTATAGTTTGTATCAGATCTCTGGCGGAAAACTAGTAAATAAGAAAAAAATATGCGTGCTACTGTAAACGCGACGGTCGTGGATTCGATTCTCACTCGAGAGAACGACGTCTAATCGTTTTATTTCCTCGCTCTGGTACCGAGCGCGGCGTTGAGTTCCGCCACTCAACACGCATAACTCCAAGAAATTGGCAGAAATGGGGGACATATTAAATATCTTAATGGAATGAACAGTGTCTTAACACTATTTTCCCAGGTTCCCTCTGCCTTCCCTGATATGCAGAGCACAGCGAAGCTAAAAAAAATTGTAACTAATATTTTTTATTTACTTTGTTTCAGGTAAAAATCAGTTTTTGGGACAACTATTATACTATAAAGAAATTTCATCAAGGTAGTGACACGTTTCTCCGCTTTCCATTACTCTTTTATTTATGTAATAGTACTTAGTATTAAAAAAATTGTAAAGTAATAACAACACAATTAAAGGCCGTAGTGTCGCAGTGGTACAACGTGTGATTGTAACGTGATCGTGGACAAATGTGGTGTTTAGTTCCGCTATTCGAATTCAAAAATGGGGAACGAAGTATATTAATTTAAGCGGTACTATTTTTTCCCTGTCTACCCTGCTATTTGCGGGATAAAGCGTGAAGCTAACTTAAGACAATCTCCCAAATAATCTTAACATTATTATTAGAAGGCTTATATCCCTTTAACATGTACTCTAAATTTATAGCTCAATTAATATATAACGTAGGCTCTGGCTTATGGCTAATATCCATGTATCTTATTAAGATTAATAAATATCTAAATGAATGCATTTCACTGGAAACGGAGAGTCCAAAGAGTATGAGGAAGAAAAGATAGCGTTGAGTTACACCACTGAACACTCAGTTGAAACACTGAGTATTTAAAAAAGTATGGAGAACGGAGTGTTTCAATACTAAGATTTTTTTTCCCTCCAAGTCACGAAAGGAAATCGAACACGATAAGTCGACGGTTGTGCATTTATAGTTAGACGCTGTACCACTGCGCCACAACGGCTCATTACATTACACAACTTATGTCACATTATAGTTAAAATTGTATATTTATTCAAATTGACTCTCATAGTGAGTTATGTTTGAGCACGACTTGTATACTTTAGATTACAAATAATATTTGCATTTGAAAATAATAACAAAAACTTGCTTTAAAAAACTGAAACATTCCAAAATATTAAATGCAATGCTATGAAAGCAAAGATTTATGAACGACTATTTTTTAACCGTGGCATCGTCCGTGTGGTCAAATAACTAAAAGTTTTGTATGACACATGACACATTCGAAGTGGCCGAGTAAACTCTGACCGCGAAGTACAGTGGGTTACGTCGAGATAAAGTTAATGTGATCTAATATAACCTATAGCCATCCCCAATAAATAGAACATCCAATATGATAATATTTTTTCTATTCAACTAAACAAACCTCAGCTTCATAATATAAGCATAAAACTGTAAACGCGACGTTGTAGGTTCGATTCCCATTCAGGGAAATATTTTAATTTCCTCGCTCTGGTAACAGCACAGCGCGCCTTTGTGTCTAACTTCTCAACACTAAAATGAGCAAAATTGTGTTTTAACACTAAATTCCCTCTACTAACTCTGCTATACACGGGATAGATGAAATCACAAAAGAGGAAGACAAGGGAAGGAGTTATATCACTTTGCTCTTATAATGCTAAATAATTAAAATAAACAACGTAACCTACTATGTATGTGACCTTCCTTAACTTTTGTTTTCTGTCACGGTCTGGTGCCTCTATACTCTAGTACAGTTAACTTGCACAATACATCTAAATGCTAATAGAAATTTCGACACGTTTAAAAACACAATTAAATAGATAATATTTGAGCATTGAGTTCAGCGTTCCACTGTAAACGCGACGGCTGTGGGTTCGATTCCCATTCCAGATACTTCTTGCACTGAACAGGTAATGTCTTGAAAATTGGACGGCTCGGCACGAAACGGAGTGTCGTAATACTAGGTTTCCTGTTTCTACAATGTTATAATTACAACGTGAAACTAAAACATATACATTTTTATATATTTTGAACTTCATATTAATTATTTTAAAAAAATTAATTTGTTTTATTTACATTTCAATTACATTATTACAAAACAACCGAATTCAATGCTTTAAAGAATGAATTTGAAGTTCATATCTTAAATTAATACTATTTTAAGATAATTGTACGTCTACAAAAGTTAGTTTCTCGCTCAACTGCCGTGAAACTGGCTTCAAGTGGGTCATATTACATCACAATCTAGTTACAGACGTGGTTAGTCTAATATAACCACTTTTCAGGGTTCCGTATATCAAAGGGGAAAAACGTCACTCTTATAGTATCAAGAGGATCCTATAAGAATGTCGTTTTGTCCGCTTGTCCGTCTATCAAGTGCATCAATCGGAAGATCGCGTAAAGATATTAAACTTAAATATTTAAGTATACAATCTCTTGAGCACAGAAAAAATCAAGCTTCAAGTCAACGCAATAAAAAGATACGAGCATTTTGCATAGTTTTAGCTGCATTTGTATTAAAATCGCCGCGTAATCGATACCTATAGGGTGATTTCCATCGACCTACAGTTAAGAAATATGGCACGAAGTGGGAACTTACAATGCAAATAAAGCAAAAAAAGAACTGAAAGTGAAAGTTTATATTTGAATTAGATATATAATAACTATAGATAATATATATAGATAATAAATATAATAGATAGCTAAGACAATGTCGCCCGAATCTCGAACCGTCGCGCTTGCCAGTCAAGCCCTGTGCCGCTCCGCCACGACGACCATTCTCTGGCTACCCCGCGTGAACCTATAAATAATACACTAGAAACTAGAATTGAAGTCATAACTAGAATAGAAACAAATATAAAACGAAAAAGATATTTCAGTAGACCACTTCCAAAATATAATCCGTAGAAATTCTTCTTCAACTGAACTGAGCTAAACTTATTTTGGTACTTTTACTTTGCAAAGTTTTAAAATTCCTTTTGATATCAAACGCTTAGGAGTTTTGGTAACGAAACATTTTTCAAGAAAAAGAAATGAAAAGATAATTTAATTTCCACATTTCCTTTAATTAATGTGAAACGACGACCGTATTTAGGAGTTTGAAAATAAATAATGTGTAAGAGAAACGAGTTGGTATAAAATTTTTTTTATTTGACAATGTATATTTATTGTTTGCCTTTTCCGACGCTCTCACCTTTATGATCAAATAAAAAAAATATTTCGTATGACACATGACACGTTCTAAGTGTGGAAGGTAAGTTGGCCGCAGGAACTACGGGTCACACGATTAACGTTGTATTTTATAGCCTGTAGTCATTTACGATAAATGAATTATCCAGAACGAAAATAATATTTTTATTGAACTAGTAGTTCGTGAGATAAATGCGTTCAAACAAACATACTCTTCCGCTTCGTAATATTAGTTTAAAAGTATATAGATTGGTATAGATATGAACATTTTCCATTTCGTCCAGTGATATTTGAACTGTGACCCGTCGTGTGCAGCATCTCCCAAATATGCCACAACAAACACTTGATATACTGAAAATCAGTCAATTCACCTAAATAGATTGATAATATATAAAGATATCAGCGACCCTATTGATTAGATAAAGAATACAATAATTTTCAAGTGCTATACAAACATTTTCATCAAAACATCAATAATCATGTGAAAAAGGTAAAAATTGCAAACTTACAAATGGGCCTTAGGCACATGTGAATCAGGGCCCATTTGAAAATAAAAACAAAATATTTTAGGGCCATTGAAAATATAATATACAAAGTGGGGAGAATTTAGTGTAACGACACTCCGTTCTCCTCTTTTCCTCATTAGAATGCGAAATTTAATTTGTTTTAACTATACCAATATTTCAAAGCCGAAGAGTTTGTTTGGATGAACACGTTAGTCTCAGGAACAAACTGGTTTAAATTGAAACAATATTTTCGTAGTAGATGGTCCATTTATCGAGCCCCCGTGCCTTTACATGGTAAAAACGGATATGAACTTATAAACCTGTTGTTTTAACGCTTGTAACAACTAAGCAGTACGTTGATATTGCAACGAGACGAAATCTTGATATGCTTGTATCAAAGTTTTGGTTGTTTAGTGTCTTCTATAGAAATGCCGTTTTATTTTATTATTGTATAATAAAATAAAGTTCAAAGCGTTTCGTATTTTGTGGGAATAGGAAAACAACTCGTATACCTAGATAAAAATAAACTAAACACAATCATTACATGAGTCTAAATTCGAAAGGCTTTTCCTAATAAATAACCTTCAAAAAGTTCCACTATTGAAGCCCTGGCCCATCATTAGACCAGATCGATGATACCATATTATTGTATTATCAGCTAAGCTACGTTTAACCGCTAAGTTTCATTACAACAAGTGGGTCAAATTCCGTTTATTACATTTTATTACATATTTACAACTTTACAAGATTAACTAAAATCATGTGAAAAATTGTCGATTAATCATTTATTTCTATGCATTTCTTTTTTTTAGAGAACTCACGATCGTTCAATATAACACTCATGTAATAGACTAATTTTTATCACATATATACATGAGCGCCACACATAAAGTTAAGGCGGTGTTAAGTTCCGTCAACGCCAATGTCCCGAAGTTTTTTTGTTTCCACGCTATACGGAATAAAGCAGGTTTTGTATGCATAATATAATAACATTATATAAATATATTATGAACTAGTAATTGATATCAAACTTACGTCTACCTCTTTACTGACCGCAGGTCGTTGACCTAACGTTTCATTGTAACCGGTTGTAGAGTATAGGAGGCTGTAGTTAATTTTGCTATTGTCGACGTTCTATTTTTTTCTGTTGCAGTTACTAACGTGTGGCTGCAAACATGACAATTGTGGGTTTGATTCCCACTCGAGAGAATATATTATATTCATTTGTATGTTTTGGTGACGAAGCAAAGTCTATAAATAATATTATAATTCAAAGTGGGGACCCCAACCTTCAGAGTAGGCAGAAGGGATCTGGGCGATCTGGGTGATCTCCACTTTCCTCCTAATTCTCAAGACATTGCGTGTTAACTGGCGGAGCTTAATGCCGCTTTTTTACCTCGTTGTCATGAAATTATTAAATGTTTTATTAAATAGAAGAATTATGAAAATAAAATGGAAATAGAACCCACAATCTTTGCATTTATAGCCGCACACTTTTGCTCCTGCGTCACGACCTCCGTCAATACAATAAAATCTAATACTACAAAATTTATTTTAATGTTAAATATTTTTGGACATTATAATTAATCCCTTTTGAATCGCGTGTTCGCTTACACTACTAATTATTTTTAGTCTCTAAATGTATATGTTGATATTGAATTTCATTTTGTTGTGTAATCCCCAGCGAAAACATCATGTACATTACATAAAATTATGATTTATTCAATTTAAAATTTGTTATGATAAAACGCAGCAATAAGTTTCTTCATTCGGCATATGTTCTCTTTGCAACGTAAGTAGAAAGTTAAGTTTCAAGGGAGTTCTCGTAAATTTTGGAAATATATTGGGTCTCTACGGGATTTTAAGATAAAAATTATTAAAAATAATTGAATCCACAACCCCATAGCATTTTTAAACATGACATCAATTAACTTGCTTCAACGGTTTCCAATTATATTTATTTAAAAGTTATAAGTGTTGTGAGCTTAATTATAACCGTACTTAATTGAGAATAAATATTTCTTATAAAACCACGGTGTGCTATTTATATCGGAGAGAAAGTACTGTAGCATTATGGCTATTAAGATATGTTTCGCCTTACTAAATATTTCCACGCATTATGTACGTACAAGGAAGAAGTGACCTAGTGACCAGTTTCTACGCTCTCTACTTATTTTATATTAGGAAAAAGGTTGTTAGTGATTTAAAAATCATTTGAAGCAATCTGAAATTAAAATTATCATATATGAGAAAGCACTATTGTAAGTTGACGTTGCACCAAAAGAAATCACCGTGGTTTTTTAAAGAGTTTTTTTTTAATAAATCGCGCGGCAAGAGCAGAAGTAGAAGGTGTATTATAACACATGAATATCCCCCGATTAGAATTTGAACTCACTACCATGATATATTAATACTCTCCAAAATGATTTCTTAATGTTGCACAAATGTCGGTTTCAATAAAACCGTCAGATCTTCATAACGAACAAACAAATAAGATTGAACGATGATTCATTAAATTTATATCACGAGGTCGAATCCTATTGGGTAATATTGCATTTTATAATGACTAATTGTGGTTGCATATTTTTTATCTCGAACATTGTGAGTAAAATATCGTTACGTTTATTTAAAACGTGAATATTATGCATATGAATAATGTGTCATAGATCAGGACGCCAACGAGGCGCAGCCGCAGTACGGACGTGACTAATTTCTTATAGTGGTAGTTCGAAATCGTTCTTTAGTCGTTTACTACTTAACGGTTACGCACAATACTGAATATTTGCATTTGGACAAATAAATACAGGGAATCATTTGTAAAAGAAAATTATTTCACTCAACAAAGCAACCATCTACATTGCTAAAACAGTAAAACGACTTTAACATTACAAAAGCCGCTGAGGCGCAGTGATACAGCCTCAGACTGTGGTCGCGGCCGTTGTGAGTACGTTTTCCAGTCACAGCAATGAATTACTCTTTTTAACTCTATTTGGTAATAAGACAAAGTGCGGCATTGCACAGTGGGGAATTCTATGCAATAATGGTAAAAATCCCTGTTACGCGGAATGTCTCATTTGGGCGAAAAATATTTGTAGCATACAGCCTTTTGCTAGACAAATAAAGAACTTAGGGAAAACATTAATATTTTAAATATTAAAATATAAACTGAAAAAATGTTTAAAAAATATATATCAAGCAAGTAATTATGAAAACAACCGCAAACCACACATTCTTAAAGTCGAAAAAAATTAAAGGAATTTAATAAAAAACAACTGTCCCCTTGCCTATTAAATTTGCTTGTAAAGACCATATCACCGAGATCTGTTCTATGCGTCTGACATCTTTGGGCTTTGTTCGCTATAATTTTAGATTCTTTACTTTGAATAACGTCGTGGCCCAGTTAAGAAAAGGCTTTTATATATAAAAATATATATATATTATCGAGTGAGTTCGATTCCCACTCGGGGAAATTAATTATTTTCATTTCCTCGCTCAACAACAAACAAGAATAACAAGACAAAACGCGGCGTTGAGTTCTGCGACGGTTGCGGGTTTGATTGTCATTCAGAGGTAAGCTATTTTTATTTCCTCAATCTGGTAACAAGATAATGTGTAGCGTTGAGGTTCAACTCAACCCGCATTATTACTAACATTAGGCGGCAATATAAAAAACGAAATAAGTTAATATAAAATTCTCTCTGTCTATCCTGCGTGATCTAAAAAAAGTGTCTACATTTATTATTACAGTATTAAGTTTATCATATTAAAGAAACCGGTATCGAAAGTGACTCAATTAAGTTTGTTTAAGTATACCAAGCTATAATAGAAAGTTAAGCTTAATCTTTACACTATTATCGCTTACTAATGTTCCCGGCTTTACTCGCTTGAAAAATATTATATGCTTGTATCTACTGATATGCTAATATTATAAAGCTGAAATTTGGTTTGGTTAGCGCGCTAATCTCAAAAACAACTGATTCCAATTGAAAATATATATTTGTTTTTGATACTCCATTTATTGTGGAAGTCTTACATCACATTAATAGTTTTAAAGTAACCTAGCTATGTACCTATTGAAATTGTCATAATTCTTATAGTTCCATTTGAAGTCGGAGTTAATAGCACTTATAGTTATACTGTACAACAAGCTATAACCTATCACTTTTTCGTTAAACCCAGCGTTAAGTTCCGCCATTCAACATGCAATGCCTCGAAAAATTCGATGGAAAGGAGGGAACGGAGTGTCTTAACAATAAGTTTCCTCTGCCTACCGTACTATATGCGGGATACAGCGTAAAGCTGTTTTTACTTATACATATAAATCGTCCTCTTGAACCACTGTCTATAAGTGGAAACCGCATTAAAATCTGTTGCGTAGTTCGAAAGATTTATGCGTACAATTCCGCAATAAGTGACTTTGTTTTATATTATGTTATTTTTTTAACGCGCTGTATCCCGCACACAGTAAGATAGGCAGACGGAACCTAGGAGGAAGCTAGTGTTAATACACTCCGTTCTTATTAAAAGATATCCGTTTCCTCTATCCGCCGAATTCTTGAGGCATTGCATGTTGTATTGAGTGACTGAATTCAATGCCGCGGCTTGCCTCATTACCAGAACGAGGAAATGAAAATATTAAATGTTTTATTTCTTCTAGTGGGAACCGAATCCATAACCGTCGTGTTTACAGTCACAAAGATTCAATAAGCAAATCAAGCCTCCATAAGTAATGCGTAAATGAAAGTAGATTTAAGAAAGTAACTTGTGACATTACTTTCAAACCTTTCTATAAAATATACTTATAAGATAATATAAGCATTAAGAAACGTTTTGTTTGTTTTGTTAACGCGAAATTAAAAATAAAGATTTACACCGAGCGAGAATGGAACCCAAAACAATATTAAACCGTACAGTTATATAAATCTTAACACAAAATTGAGAATTTTATATTTCTTACCAGCCGTCTTTAAGTGTTCTAGTTGAGGAAAACTCTTATAAAAATTAATGTAAATAATATATGAGGTCTTCAGTAAATGTGGCTTAACCTTAATATATTAAAAAGAAAATTATATTAGACCGGTGGAAAACAGGTTAGAGGTATATAGAGGCCGTCGTGGCGCAATGGCACTAGCGTGCAACTGTAAGCACGAGAATTGTGGGCTCGATTCCCACTCGGGAGAATGAAATATTTCATATATTCATTTCTTCGTTGTGGTGACGATGCAAAGAGCGGTGTTCGGTTCCGCCACTCACTAGCAATGCCTCCAGAATATGATGGAAAATGGGGAACGGAAATGTCTTAATGAGAACGAAGTGTATTAACACTAAGCTGCCAAGTTTATTCTGCTGCAGCGTGAAGCTAAAAACAATGTTTTCCAATCTCATAGATAGCGAAGCTGTCAGATTTCTAACTAGAAACGATGGTTGCGGGTTCCTTTTTTAATTTCCGATGAAAGCAGTGGGGAGAAATATGTTTGACGCGTCTGCGTATGAGTCTCTCTGTATATGAAGTCTTAATTTTTTTTATATTAGTATAGAGTACAGATTATTCTTTTTTAAAAAATTCTAAGACGATAATTTTACTATCGGGTCCTTTAATAGACCGTCCATGTAACGTAAGATGACCTACTTTGTAAAAGTAGGTAATAGACATAAAAAAGTCGATATGGAAGCAATAAAATAACTTTGCAAGAAATGTTTCGCTTTTAATTGTTTTTTTTTTGCTTTATACCGTATCCAGCATGTAGAAGAGCAGAGTGATGTATGGCATAACTCAAAATGGCTCTTTGTCTTGTCACCGAAGCAAGGAATTTCAAATTCTTCATTCCCCCGAACGTGAATCGAACTAACGACCGTCGTGCTTACAGCTCCGCTACGACGACTATTACTAACTGGTCATCAAACTCAAATATTTTCCAAATCCAACATTATCACATAAATACGAGCACATGTCAAACTGATAACTTTTTTGAAGTCGGTTAAAATAAATTTCTTCACATATCAAATGTATGAAAATGATATAATACAAACAATGCATTAATTCCACAATTATAATCATGAACAAAACAATGCTATCGTATTTGAAGCCGCGACTAATTTCAATTTCACGTCTACTGACCTAATGTGATAAACTTTTATTACATTTTACTACTTTATAGTTATATGTAGGTATATACTTTATTGCTTCCGTAAACACATACAATTTGTTTTAATCTTATATATTAGATTGTATTTAAACCGTAGGTTCACTTTGTATCCCTCATAAAGCAGAGTAGGTAGAGGGAACCTAGTGTTCGACGCCTCGATTTGTCTTGTTGTTAAGAAAATGAAAATATTAATTACCTAGAGATTTCATGAAATAGATCGAATGGGAATCGCACCCATAATCTCTTCGCGTTCTACATTGTGCCGCTGTGACACGCCGTACTCAGGTTTATAAAAGTTAAATTTTAGCCCCAACTTCATTTTCGTAGACTTGGTAGTCCACAAATGTTGCTGAACACCGCGTACAGCGTGAAGCTAAAAAACACATGGTACATAGCAGGGCCATGGAAACCTGGGAACCAAGTGCTAAGACATTCCGCTCCCATTAAAACCCCCTTTTTCCGCCGAATAGAGGCATTGCGTGTTGAATGGCGGAACTCAACTCCGGCTTTGCCTCGTTATCCGAGCAAGGACATGAAAATATTAAATGTTTTATTTATTCGCGTGAGAATTAAACCCACAATCTGTACCATTTACAGTTGCACGCTTGTGCCCCTGCGCCACGACTGGCCTCTGTGAGAAATTTCGGAAAATCGTCTTTTATTGCTGCCTTATGCTCCCCATAGAACATACATGCCAAGTTTTAGCGTTCTACGCCGCATCCGCTATGAATTGATTATTAATCGGTCAGTTACGGACGATTTTTTTCTATAAACTTATATACATTTTCTACTAAAAATAAACAACATTCTATTCAATTCTATACTATTCTATTCTATAATTGATTTACGCGTCCCACAATCGATTTACATGATTTAATGTTAATTGCTATGGTTTTGTGGTGTGATGTATGGCGCTAATGGCCGGTACTGAGTTCACCATATTTCAAATTATGAAGGACAAGACGTCAAAAACTAGTATATCTAATAAATTAGGAAAAAAATATAGGCATTACTGATTTTATAGCATATTAGTTGTTTCCTAGAATAGTAATGTAGTAACGAAAATATCAATCGAGTTAGATTGGATTCAATTCCAGTTCTAAATTTAGTGACAGTGTAACCTGAAAACTTCTATTAATCATACCATCTGATAGGTGAGCGAACGACTAATTTTTGGAGGCTGCCATCTCCACATGCCATTATGTGTCCAAGGAAGCGTTTTCCTGCATATAATTTACATATAATAACATTGTAGTCAAAGGGAACCTGGTGTTAAGACATTCTGTTATCCACCCACTATTTTCGAGGCAAAAAAATAATTAATTACCAGTAGTGGGGATCGAATATTTAAATTTACATGACATTAGTTTGTTAGAATAAAAATATATTAATAGTATAGTTTATTTTATTTGAAAACATTGAATTCATTCAATAAATTCTTTCTGTATCATCAAAGGATTAAATTAAAACTTTTCATTGCTGCGCTATTGAAATGTTTTAAATTAATGACTGAATAAACTAACAAATATAAAATAATATAATAAAATCATTCATTAGAAGCTAGCATTCGTTGCGTAGCGAGATTCAGATTAAATATTATGGTTGTTAGTTCGATTCTCGCTGGTTTTAATTTATATTCTTTTATAATTATTTAGAAAAATTTGAACGTAAAAACGTAAATAAGTCGTGGTTAAAATCCTTACAAAATTTTTCTTCATAACAATTTTTTTTCCGAAGTGTGGAATAACTAATAACTTTAAATGTTAAAGATATTTATATCTTTTGTTCATTCCAACGCTTTGGACATAACCTAAGCGTGACGTTAAGTTTCACCGTGTTACGAAAATAAGACGAAAATTTGAAACCAAGCGTCTCAAGACTAGATGACTAGATTCCCTGTGCCTTCCCTGTTAAGCGAGAAAAAACTTGAAACTGTGTCTAGGGAAAATCCCTCAAATATCAAAAAACATGGTCGCACTAATTATTTACAGAATAGTGGTTCTGTCGACGCACAATTCTGAATTATTTTGAAATCGTGCAAAATCCAACATTTGTTTTGTTCAATTTCACTTTATATTTCATGTATGAAAAAAATTCTAAATTACTATTTTTTGTTTAAAATAGACGAAGCTTTTAACAAAAATGTATACAGTATTGATTTATAGAATACTATATTTTATTCCTAACTCTGCTGTTGTACACTTTGAATTTAAATGAGAAATTTTGGTTTTTCGGTATCCACTCGAGTAAAAATACATAGTAAAAAAATGTTTGTTAGTACAAGCAGCGATGAATTCCGCAAATATCAAACGCAAAATCAGGCGAAAAGAAGTAACGTAGTGTCTTAACACTAATTTCTCTCCAACAACAGTAGGTACTTGTATTTAAGGAAAATGTAAAAATTTGGACCTAGAAAGGGCCAAAGATATACTTTACTCCTTTTAGATTCTCTAACATAAGCCTATACAACCTTTGTAATCTGCTTTCCGTCAAACAAATATACATCTTGCATACAACGCCAAGGCTCCAAACAACAATATTTGCCCCAAATTGATTTATTCACACAAGCACACAATATTTATTTTGTTTATTTATCACTGTAAATAGAAGGTACATACATAAAGTAGTGGTTGATTTGTTTTAATACGGAACTTTTTTTCACTCTAAACCCTATGGCAGTAGGTTCGATTCCACTTCGGGGATAAAAATAAATTTACATTTTTTCTTTTTGAAAAGAAAAAACGCGAAGTTATTTTTGTCAAAACGTCTTGTCTTGAAAATTGAGAAACTGAGGGTCTTAACACTAGAATTAGTACATAAGATAGACTTTGAAGGAACGTGGCGTTCTCTGAGACAGTTTTTTGTTGGTAATAAAAAAAAACGATTGCTACCACTTCTTATATAATACCAGTTCAAGCAATTATAATCTAATTTCGTTATTATATCAGTATTCTATGAAATTTGGCTTTCCCCCAGTCGTCTAGTACAAAACGTTTGTTGGTACCTACCCCGTTGCTCAGTAACCATTGATCGGGTCGTTCAACTTGGACTGAAAACACCTTCGATTATTACATTACTTCGATAATACCTACTGTATTATGAAATAGTTAAGATTTGACTGTAAACGCGACGATTGTGGGTTTGATTCTCATTATTCAGTACTAAGAATGCGGGATGTTGAGCTCCGCCACTCAACACAATGTCTTTTAAGATATCCAATTTGTCTTGTAAAATAGGAGGAAAGGGAACAGAGCGTTTTGATACTAGGTAACCCTATGAACATCCCGCTATATACTGTATACAGCGTGAAACTATTTTTTCCCCCAATTGAAATTTGAACACATAACACTTTATTTTTAAAGTGATCAAGATCTAGAAGCATTTTTCTCTACCATATTTTACTTTTCGTCGCTAAAAGCAATATATTTTAACAAGACAATCGGCTTAAATTGGATCTATATCGGCATTTTACTGAAATTGTATAATAAGATAAATCGTTTTATCAATGAAAGGTAATTTTAACACGTATTTCTTTGATATATCATATAGAATATAAGAAATTCTTTTATATATTTTTATAAAAAGGTGGTATTGGAACGTGTTATTTTTTTGACCGTATACGGCGTATGGATACAGCGTGAACCCAAGACCAAGTGTTGACGCAGTTCATTCCTCACGCTCACCCAATATTCGAGACATTGCGTATTGAGTAGTGGAACTCAACGCCGCGCTTTGTCTAGTTGCGAGATGGTGGGGATGAAATTTTCATTTTCTCTCATTTATAGTCAGAGTACAGCTATGAAATTTCTTGATTAACTATATATTGCTAGCTTGATTAACTATATATTTATTTGGACAATAACTGTAGTTCATCAATGTATTCTCCTCAACTCCTTTGTATGAGGCCGTCATGGCTCAGTGGCACAGAGTCCGAATATAAACAATCTCGTTCTAGTAATAAGATAAAGAGTCCTACAGTCAAATCGTAACAAGGTTCTCTCTGCCTACTCCGCTATATGCAGGATATAGGTGAAGCTAAAGATGTATAAAATTGCCATTTTCTTTGTAGCTATATCTAATATTAATTTAAAACGGATACTTTCAAAACTTGCGTACACACTATGTTAACTTAAGTACACGCTTTATTTTTAGGATAGTTATTTTTAACCAACGGATGCGCTCGCGCATCGATTGTAGTGTTGGTATAAACATATAAAATAAAATTTTATAATTTATTTGGGGAACAGAGTGTCTTAACACTAAGCTACCGCCTACCTGCTTTTGCTGTGTGAGGGATACTTTACTCATGGTATCGTAGCGGGGTTCAAATCCTGCTATACACATTTTTTTTATTAATTGCAAGTCATTAATTAAAGAGAAAGTAAGTAATTAGTTAATGACAACTTTCCTCTTAACACGTCATAACTAGGTGTAACTAAAACAAATTGTGATGGTACAAAATTAATTAAAGTACCATAAGGCATGGTGTTTCCTCACATTTTATATAATTTATTCATGTGGGTTTGGTGGTAGAATTTTGTGTTAAAATATTAATATTTTAATTGTGCACCAACGCTTGTGTATTTTACTTAAGTGCGTGCGTGCTTAAAATTATTTAAGAGAAATCATTTTCTCTAACAAAAAAATAACGCTTTTTGCTTCCGCTGTCACACATAGTAGGAAAAGAAAAGAAAATATAGAGCTTTTTGAAATATAAAAACAATTCCTTCTCCATCAGGAGACATTAATGTAACGTAACATTAAATTAGGAAACAAACTAACCGACGATCGATTCCAAAATGTTTGCCAATAATAGTAATATAATATTGTCATGCTAACCCTCCTCGAGCGCGCCGTAGATACAAATAAACATAGGGAGTTTTGTTTTAATTAAGAATTGTATCAATCTAAGTAGCAATTGTTATCTTTTGCTTGCGCACGTTACATATGTAGGGACTTAAGCGTTTATGTAATTTACTAGCGACCCGCCCGCGGCTTCGCCCGCTACACCGTATTGTTACACTATAGATAAATTATAAAGAATATTTCCATAAATTGTACTTATCAATTTTTCTGATGTATATTATTCAAATTCAAATACAAAATATTCTTTATTCAAATAAACTCTTATAAGCACTTTTGAATCGTCGAATGAACAAGAAAAAATTAATATCAATTGTAAAGTTTAATCTTAATCCGTTCATTAGTTTATGTATTAAAGTGCAACAAGCATCCATCCTCCCAAACTTTCACATCTTACTATAAGTGGATTACTGGAGACGACGTTTATGGTGTCAATACACACTCGGGGTCCTATATTTAAATTATTTCAATTGCTATGCGGGTAAGACGAAGCGCGGTGTTGAGTTCCACCAATCGACTAGTATATTTTATTTCTGGCTATTGAGATGACTATAGAAGCTTTGAAGAAAATGGAGAACACAGTGTCTTAACACTAGGTTCCCGGGTTCGCTCTGCCTGTCCTTCTATATGTCGGATACTTCGTGAAAATAAAAGGAAAATTAAAATATATACTTGCGGCCTTTGTGGCGCTGTGGTGTCTTTTTGTAAATGTGATAATTATGTGTTCGATACACATTGAAAGAATCGTTTATTTCTCAACTAGCTTTTACCTTTCTTTGTCAAGTGGAGTGGAGTGGCGTTGAGTTCTGCAATATAACCCATGAAAATTGTATCATTCATGCTTTTGTAGAAAACTAAAAAGTTAGATACGTATGGCAAACTTAACAATACGAAATGAAAACAAAAACCACTTTCGGAACAAACTATGGAATACTTCAATTTTATAAAGTTCAAGTTATGCCTATTTGCTTTACGCTGTTGCTATGGTTGGTGAGTTGTTTTATTAGAAAATGCTTTTTTCGAGGTATCTTTTGTATGAAACAGTTGAATATCTAACATTGGTTCACAAAAAATAAAATTTTAGTTTCACGCTGTATATCGCATATAGTACTGTAGACAGAGGGAACCTAATTTTAAGACACTCTGTTCCCTACGCACTGTCCAATTTTTAAGATATTACATCTTGAATGACGATAATGAACCTTTGTCTTGTTACCAGAGCCGTCAGAACGAAGAAATTAATTATTTCCCCCTAGTGGAAATCGAACCCACATCGATCACGGTTACAGTCGGTTTCTGTGCCAACAACAACATTACTTATTAAATACAAACAAAAATTTATTAATCTGTGCAGTTGTAATACAAAAACAACATCCTCAAAATTCTTGACGCAAATAATAATTTTGTTTAAAACAATTTTGCTTTGGTTTTTGGAACTCTTAGTTATTTCCAAATTGTTTATTGAAAGGTTTATAACTTGTATCTATTATTTGTATTCTATATTATATAGGGCTGTAGAATTAATTATTCTCGTGTACTCGCTCTGGATAGATTACGCGCGGTGTTTAGTTTCCCGATTGGATTCCCGGCGATGCGTGTGGAACGGAGTGTCTTGACACTAGGTTCCCGTTGCCTTGTCATACAACATAGTAATATTTTTACAAATATAGTTTCTAATAAACTAGATTCACTCTATCTATTCTATTATTATGCTGCCATTCGGCGGGAGATACAAGTAAAAAATATTCTTTTTTTTTAAATCATTGATAAAACGCCTTTCAAACCAAAACTAATTAAATCAAAATAGGTTTATCCGTCGAGAGGATTATAAGAAATAAAATATGTATATACATATATCTTTGTATAAAATTTAAATACCTGCATAATAATATACGGTACGTTTAAAGCTTTAGGAAATTCCTGAGCAAATGCCAAGAGAAGTGTTGAAGGAAGCAACTTTAATTAAATGGCGTCTTCGCACCGGAAATGCATGCTATTCTATTCTTATCTAGATTTTAATATAACACATGTAGGTTAGTGTAGATTCAATATCGTAGGTAGTTAGGAGGAGAGGAGGTAGTTTTAAATATGAAATAAATATACAACCAGTTCAGTGACTGAAAGACGCTTCACGCTTTTATTCCGAATAGCAAGACATGCAGAGGCAACCTAATGTTACACTGGGTTTCCCACGGGCTGCACAATTTTTGAGAAATTAAACGTAAATTAAAGGAGCTAAACGCCACGTTTTGCCTCGTATATTAAAATTATAAAAAAAATATTAATATGGTATTAAAATTATATTTATTCAAAATAAATATTTATCGCCATTATTTATTAATTGGACAGTGTCTTAACGTTAAAATGTTGGTTACTGATACCGAAGGTATTGTATCAATAAATTTAAGGCAATCATTTTCTCTGAATAAGACATAATGCGTAGCCAAAATAAAAATTTTAGGAGTTAATTTAATTAACCTTAATCAATACTAAAAGTTTTTTTGGCTAAACGAGCTAATCTCAGGAAGTAATGAATGGAATTAAAAAATCTTTTTGTATCGAATAGTCCGTTTATGGAAAAAGTATAGGCTTATATAACATGACCCGCACCTAGACAGTATCATGTGTGTATACTCACCGATGTAGTTATATCAATTTGACCACACAGGTTAAATTATAGGTAAAAACTAGTTCTACTAATGTCCTATAGCTGTTTGTTCCACTATTACACAAAAAGTACTGAACGGATTTTAATGAAACTTTACAGTTGTATTGCACATTTATCAGAATAACGCCTAGGCTACAACTTGTCTTGTAAAATTTGAATTTGAATATAATGTAACAAGTTTAAGCGGGCGAAGTAGCGTTTAGATTGCTATTACTACATAAAAACTAAGCTTACAAAGAGCGTTTATTCAACATCATAATAAATTCAATATTTCAAGGCATAACGTTTTAAATATTAAAAACTTGGTATACAGCCGGCTTACCTTACGTCGCTATAAAAAATATTCATTTCAACCGCCCGTGACCAGCGTAAAATGAGATGACCTTGATATACTAATATATAAATAGCTTCACGCTGCATCCTGCATTATAACAAGGTAGGCTGAGGGAACCTAGTGTTAAGACATTTCCGTTTCTTACTTTCCGTGTGTTTGTTTTGAATTTCCCAGTGAGAATAAACCCGCGACCGTCGCGTTTACTGCAGAGCCATAAATACTTAGTAACTTAATATAAATCAACTAACTAAATAAATAAATCACTAACAAACTAACTAACTTGATATAATATAAATTAATTTATTTAAATATATAAAGAAACAAGCAACTAAAACATTTCAAAGGCCTTTGTGACGCAACTTTATAGTTCTGTGTTCGATTCCCGCTCAGAGGAATGAATTATTTTTATTTCCTCGGCCTGGTAAGAAGACAAAGCGCGGCGTTCTGCTACTCAACAATTTGAATAACAGACGGTTTATACACTAAGTTTCTCTTGCTTGCACATTTCCCATCATCCCGCATCTATATGCGGGATACGGCATGAAGCTAAAAAATGTTTTATTTATATTAAATACATCAAATCGTTCATTCTCTTCACATTGTCTTTAAAAGAAATAAAGCACTTTCAAAATGTGAAAATAAAATAATCTTATATTTTAAACTAGGCTAAATAAGTAAATTTTGACACGTGTAGTAGAAGAGGTTGTTGTTGTTAGGCATTCGGATAATTGAATGAATGAAGAAAAGCGGATTTTGTACTTAATATTATGTGTTTATTAAAAATGTTATATTAATAAAGAACTATGTTTATTAAAAAAAGCATTTACCAATACACGAAGTCACATATTTATGTATTTATGTACGTACAAATTTAGCACTATTGGTTGCGGTTAGGAGTCCGAGTAATTCCGAATCTGTATAACCAAGGGCCGGATAATTGATTTTCTATTGTACAGTCATATAGTATTTAAAATTAAATATTTAATATATTTAAATAAATAAAATCTATTTTAAACTACAAAAAAAACTATGAAACAGGTAGTAGTTCTATTTCTTAGGGTTCAACCTAAATTGGTTAAACCTTATTACATAATTCGAAAACACCTTGTCTAAAAAAAGTAAAAAAAACCTGACCCTACAATATTTTATTTTTTGTTACAGAGTGATAAGGACAGTCATACATACACAATAGCTGCGCGAGAGAGACAGAAGAGTCCAGTGTAAACCAGTTAAGGTTAAAAAAAAGTAAAAAGTGACCGTTTTCGAGTAATGCCAGTGTGTGTGTGATATACATATTTGTGTATTAGTGTGTGTGTAACAAGATGGCTCTCCTTCCCGCGCTTTTTGGACTTCTCTTGGCGGTTATTGTTACAGGTAAGAAATGTTTTTTTTATCTGTTTTTTGTTTCTTTTTTTATTTTGTTTCATGATTGTGATAGATTATGTAGATTTTTTTTTAAATAATTTCTATAATACTTTTTTGTATAAAGGCATTTCTCGCATTTGACTTCTTTTAGAAAGAGACATTAATAATTAAGTTATTTTATAACTAGTAAATAAATCAGCTTCACGCTGTATCCCGCACACTGCAGGGTAGGCAGAGGGA
>DWAO01001102.1:0-20528 GCA_018230605.1 Heliconius congener | reverse complement strand
AGGGGGGAGAAGGGGGGGGGGGTAATTTGACAAACGCTTTGAACCGACTTTTGAGCCGATTTGTATTTGAATTCGAAATTAATAAATAGAATACGTATTTATGTGTGTATTTTGTTTAAGAAGCCTTCAGAATTTCTTGGGTGAGTAAAAGATTGTGAGACAGTAAATGGAAAAGGTTAAATGGATTCTATAATATATACAGTGGGTCCAATTTTGATCATATTAGCTTCTGAACTATGCTGTGTGGATTTAATAAATTGCGCTCTGTTTGTGGCTTCAAATACTCCCCCAATTAGAGAGAGAGAGGTTATTTATCTTTAAACAAAGGTGATTATTTATTTATCTTTAAATATAGATTTTTTTTCTAGTTATGTGTGAAATTAATTGTAGTGCAGTTTGCCTCTTAACACGCGAAATCGGCAGAAAATTTGAATCAGACTATTTTTACTACATTTAATGCAAAGTCCTTGTTCAAAACGGAAGATGATAAAAATTAAAATAAGTAAAAGGAATAAATTTTAAAAACGATCTTGTTTAATGTTTCCCTATCAAACGGATTCTTTTTGAATTATCTTTGTCGTCCCTTAATTATATACCTACTTTTTAACTAATTTCGAAATTTGGTTTAAAAATCCCCATTGAGCTCATTCTCATTTTTTCCCTTAGCCCATAAAATAATGAGGATAAGGTTTTAAATAGCTTGCTAATTTCATTTTCCAGGGGTAGGTATAGGTAGGTAGGTAAATGAAAAGAATCGGTCGCAAACAACGCCCCCGCTTTGAGACTCGAATGTAATCTGTTTTGTTAATTTCGAGTTTGTCGGCGTTTTTCATCCCGGAACACTTGTTTATTTATCCCGGGGATGATTTAAATCTTGTCTTTTTGAAATGGATTATTTTACATCTATTGGAGCATCTGTTACTTTTGGTATACAGGGGCTTGGAATTTATGTAGTACTTAATACGAAAGAATTTAAATTTATTGCATATTTAGAATAATTTCAAATCATTGAAGAAAGAATGCAGGTGTATTCTTCTTATTATGTGGAATACCTAAATATAGTGAAAAATTTCGGATTAGGCTTTCTAAAAATAACATACGCTACCTATTTGCTTATATATTTGCTCTATTAATGTCGATATTATATAATACAATAAACAATATAACATCTTAAAGTGAACCAGTCGGGTGTAAAACCAATTCACCTAACGTAGATTAAACATTATGATTCGTCAAAATTAAGTCATTATCAGGGGGTCGTCATATTTGAATGAGCGCAAATTGTCAAAGAGAATTTAAACAAAGATGTTGCCATTTGCCCCTGTGTAATGAAATCGGCTAATATGCTTGATGGCACCCCTCATTTAAATCTCTTATTAATAGACACGTTTTTATATAGTTTTCTAGATAAAGATCAGTTTTTTTAGGGGTTTTAACATAAAGTATTAGTGATAAGCCTTGAGTAGTGGGGATTTAACTGATTGCACGCGATAGTTGTGGGTTCACATAAAAGAAAAACTAAAATTTTATGTTTAGTTAAATCTACTACTTAATATTATTACTATTTTATTGACAACGAGATATATTTTGTCAATAACATTATATCCTTTTTTTAAACATTTTTAAAGTGTTAATCCACACTTAGGAAAGATAAAACCCTGGTCGGTTTCCAGGAGGCGCGGGTTCGAGTTCCGCTACGTTCAAATTTTTATACGTTTTCTAATTAAGTATTTAGCATTATATCCACATAAATACAGTTTTGTTTACAGGACCGTACCGTGACAGACCGTTTTGTTAAAATTTTCTAATATCTATAATAATTATGTATTCTAATATCTATAATATTATTATTGCAGGACATCGTTGAATAAACTAGTTGTAAATCATTTACAAATCTTAAAAAGAAATAGTTTAAAATAACCAATATTCTAAGTAAACACAACAAGACAACAAAAATATACCATTTTTGGAACGTATTTTAAAAGTAATTATTTAGTACCAAAATGTAAAAAACAGTAAGCTTACAAAAAACTACAAGTTTTAGTAAATAAACTTAGGTATATTTTTTTTCCTTGTAACACTCAACTTGACATAATTAAAAAGAGATAAAAATCTCTGGTCAACAAAATAGGTGTTTATTTATCGGGTAACACTTAAAAATATTTAATTACTGGCATAAAATAATGTTACAATTATAAATTGATCGTGACGTTATTTTAAATTACGTTAGTATTGACAGTCTGTAGGCCACGAACGGATTATGTGCAATAAGGTGTAATTTAATTGGTTTTAAGAGATTTTTTATTAATTTTCACATTTTGTAATACAATTTATGTTTGTTTGTTATCTTATCAGCACATTAAGGTTAGCTTTAGGTTCGCAAGCCCAAAATAGTATGCTGAATGTAAGATTTCTTTTTTTAAGCTGTTGATACACAGTGAATTAAATGGTAACTCATGTAGTTTTCCACTTTCCTATAATTTTAGAACAAAATTTGGATAGCCGCGCTTTGTTTGATCAGATTAATGAAATAAAACTAATTGCTATGTTCTTTCACTGTAGCTTATATATTTTACATTAAATTCTGTGCATCATGTTACATGACATATTTCAAGTGTCCGGGGTAACTCCGAGTGTAGATGCAGTGGGTTACATCGAAGTGATCAACGCCGTGTAATATAGACGATAGCTTTCCTCGATAGATGGACTACTACATACAAAAATTTTTTTTTCAATTACAGTAGATTTGAGTAAATTAGAATATTCAACTAAACAATAATTTTAAATAAAAGCCTGACCATATCCACATATAGTGAATATCAAAATCACCTACACAGCTCAAACGAAATCAATCATCAATCCCAATTAATTCGCGATCAGTGTTCCCCGTGAGAAAAATCAAACAAAACGTCGGACCGCACAATTGGCCACAAAGGGTGCTTGCATCCCCCTGCATTTTTATACCATTTTTATCCCCCAAAAACCGTTCCGACGCAAGCCATCATTAGCGAACCGCCACGTCATCCTAGCACGATTTGTCTACTCTTATCTCCGATTTTTTTGACGCCACACGTATACAATATAGGAACATTTTTACTGCTAATGTGAAGAAACTGATAAGTGATAAGGGTGAAAGAGACTGCTGGGTCGATGTTTTTTCGTCTTAATTAGACGTGATTATGAATTTCTTTTTAGTTGTCAGTTTTTAAGGTCAAGTTCTATATCAAACTTTGAAATGTGTACTGTCATATATATTGTATAATATATTTTTAATAAATGTTTTATTTAAGATTAAGTTATTTTGTATTAACTTCTAAATCTTCTTAAGTTATGTCACTTTCAGATGATGGAAGATATGATTTTTATGTTCAAAATACATATATATAATAGATGATTTACAGCAAGTAAATATGATTAAATACATGCTTGCAGAAGTAGACACAATATCACAACACAGCAAAGTAGGTAGGTTACGACGTAGGTGAAATGTAAGAAAATTCAAAAAAAATAATTTTCAATTAGGAGCCTAACATACATATAACATTTATAAACATAACAATAACCACAATACAACTCTCGTCTCGTAAAGTCGATCCCATTATGTAGGAAAGGCAAGGGTAAACACGGGCACTAAAAAGCACGAGTGGACTCAAAATGGCACGCGTCGCGGACCACAACAAACGCACAGAACGACAATCGGAATAATTTTAATTAGAGAAAAATTGCACGAAATGCACATTGTGGTAGCGTCGGCAGCATATATAATTTTTTTTTTTGAAATAATTTCTTTATACTTGCAGCTTTTCTTTTTTATAACTGTGAGTGTATGTGATTTTTTTCACCCTATAAAAATTAAAACTAAAACACTTAAAACAAACTGTACCTTCTTTATTACTTTAAGTAGATTTGTTAAATTTATATGGATGTTCATTTACAAACATATTTTCTGTCAATATCTTTATATTATGACAAAATACGCATATCTAATATTAGTATTATTTAATGAATCTAATTATTATAAAAGTTCCTAAAAATATGTTTTATCAGAAACGTAAGGCAAATTTAACATTTCGACGACCAACAACGAATTTCCGGTTTGATTAAAGTATAAGTTTACTTTTTCCCTTTTTACCCAAACCACACTGTACTTCATTCACTACAGAAAGAAAAATACCAAAATAGAATGATTTAGCACTACATTCATCCATTCCACAAATATTAAAACCGGAAAAAGAACAAGCTCCGCTAGCAATTAACGAATCAGTTAAACTATTTTGCTAACCGTACAAACTGTGAAACAATACTCGACGAACCCTTTCCGCAAACAATTAGCGCACAAGTGCACTCGGAACAACGGCAATACAGTCCCTACGTAGAAGCGCTTCAATCGCTTTAACGGCTTCCGACTGGCTGCAGATCCCTTTGCCTTTGCCTCCCGTTGCCGCCGTTGCGCCATCTCTTGTTTTTTTCAATTATAACGCGTTGCCTTTTACAAAAATTCTAAATTTGCCTTTAAATGAAGGGATTACATGCCATAGATACTCGCACAGTTTGAGCAACGGTGAACTCTTGCGTTTTTTTTTTGTGTTTCGTTACAAAGTACTTGTTGGTACTTTTATTACCTTCGTAGTAGATAATTCCTTTAATAATATGAAATGTCTTTCCGTATGTACAACATAACTGATAGCTATGCTTTATGTTGTTTTTACGGATTACACATAAGTCCAACTGTAATTACCAATTTCAACATTCATATCATTTCCCACCTCATAATGCCATGTAACATGATTCTAGGAATTATCTTCAACCCACTTCACTATTTAGTAGCTATCTCGTAACACGAATGGACCTCGAAATCTAAACCGGTTTCAAAGCGTACAAAAATAAAGCCAAGATCTTATTTCAGCGTTTGTTCTTTTTCCTTCACTTTAAGTGGCATACCTTATTTGAATTAATAGAATGGATTTTATCGTTGAAATGTCATCGTCGTCCACTAATTATGCGAGCGTTAGTCTTAGACATTACCAGACATTTGATCGCGCCTATAATTCTTGATTTAATGTTATAGTTAGTTATTATGACGTCGTGGTTGGTTAACTTGGCTGCCCACGGACAAATATAAAATATTGTACTAACAAAACACGGGGTTTTGTAATTAATAATCGCTCGACGAACACTGTAGGCACCGAGACTTCAACGTTGTAATTACTAGATGAAAGTAACCTGGCTGTATGATAAATGAAGTAGACAGCCGTTATTGTCTCGAATGAAAGAGCTTTTGTCTATAGCTGAGAAGAAACTCAACCCGTTGTCTATACTCGGTTCTTTGTCGTCAACAATTGTTGTTTAGAGCATAGAGGTAGAACCATCAAATTAGAATAACAACGCCTTTTGCAAATATTTGCAATGTTTTGATGGCTGAAGGTTATAGCCGGTTCAATTTTCATGAAGTAAATATTTGTAATGCTTACTACAAAGGTAGAGAAACAAATATTTATCTGTAAGATGAAATTTATCCATGTAACAATATGTATCTGTGTCACATATTGAGTTTATGATTTTTTTCAGTTTCACATTGTATCCCGCACACCAGGGCAGGCAGATGCAACCTGGGAAAATAGTGTTAAGACACTTCGTACCCGCCAATATCTGGAGGCATTGCTTGTTAAGTGACCGAATTCAATGCCACGATTAGCCTCGACGCCAGAGCGAGGAAATGAAAATATACAATTAAATAAATATTTCATTTCCTCGAGTGGGGATCGAACCAACAAGTAGCGTTTACAGTTACACATTTGTGTCCTGCACCACGACTGCCCTCTATATCCGATAATAATTTAAATAGCCACTTTGAAAGTGCACTAAGTAACACTCGCTGCCTATAGAGTAATTACGGTAACATTACATTGTATCGTACACTGCTATTACGTTTACTTAAGCAACCGCGTCGGCTTCAACTAAACGATCAATTTCAACGCCATCGGTCTCTTTCATAACGAAAATCAATTAACACTCCCACAAATTAACTTAGTTTTCGATTAACATAATTATAAAAAAAGGAGATCCACCATTATTTTTTTATATCGTGTCAAAACTTGTTTTAACTCAATTATTGCGACCGAAATATTTTACCTACACTTAGCGGTCCTCTTACCCTTTACCGTATAATGTAGTATCTGTGAAAATATAAAATTTTAATACAAAGTAAATAAAGCAATTATTGTAAAAACCGATAAGTGTCTTATAATGGATGCGTTTATTTTTTATAACTCACTCATTTGTGATGGTGTCGAGTATAATATTATAAATTTAAAAGGTTTTTGAAATGTATATGGACTTTTTTACACTTACGAAAATATAAACGTATCTATATTGTTATTGTGGATACTAATAAAAATGTATCAAATTATAACAAAAATTTCAACTAACCGCTGTTGATTTTGATTCAATCCAAGAAAATTCCATATACCTACCAATAAAAAAACCTATTGTCCATTGTACTTGAACTAAGTCCATGAGATTCATTAAAATAAAACCCATTATATTATATCAGTGAAATAAGAAAATGTAAAAAAGGTAAACAATAGGAATACCGCGTTTTGTGAAGCGCACAAAGATGCATTGTGCGCCCATATGGAAAAACAAGATGTTTTGTCTACCCCATTGTCGACAGACCGACGGACAACTGAAAAGACAGGCTTTCAATGGTCTGAATATGAGTGGAGATTATGTAAAACAGCACTAAAACAATGTACCGCTCGTTAAAATTCAATTCATGATTGAGTCTAAACAACTATATGGTTGACATTTTATTATTATATCAATATTCAATGTTCGAGTAAATTGCAGTTGGAAATGTGCAGTAAAATTGTTTTAAATTGCATGTTGGGATGTGTTAATCTAATTTTCTTTCTCGTGACGATTGGGGGTTCGATTTAATGAATATTTAATTTACATTTAATTGAAACATTTAAAAAGACCTAGTGGAGTTTAGAAGCTATATTGTTTGTGATTGATGACGAGAAATATGTAAGCCGCGTTGTTGGGTAGGTTAACAAAACGAAAACTTTTCAAACGAATTGTTCTAGCACTGGACTACTTAATTGCGAATGATTAATTGCAAGATATGCTTGTAAATAATCCATAAGTAATTAAAGTAATAAATGAAAAAATATAATATGCAATAAACTAAAAAAAGCGAATCCTGCTTTTGAAATATTCGTTTTAAGCCACTGAAAAAAAATTGTAGGTAGCAGCAGCACGACAAGATACAAGTTTATAAATAAAATCAAAACATTCAAAATCTATATTTACTAGTTATTACCATACATATACTTACATATGGTCAAATTGCGTAACACAATACAATAACCGTGGTTTAACCACCTGCTAGTCAGCTGCATCTCGAGGTTATCTTTTAGTTAATTTATTCTGACCAGGTGATCAGATTTAACGACTAAACACACGTATAACTCTTAACTAATATATCAATTAATCACTAAAACGTTTACATTTTGATTGTGATAGGAAGCTATTTGTTTTCCACGTCTATTAACCGTTCTTGGGACTACTGTTAGATAGAATCTTAAGAGTTCCGCCGGCTATGAATTAAAAGTATAATGTTTAATATCTAATGTCTCATAACCGTCATTAATTTTAAATAAAAAAATATCTACCTTATTTTTGTCTATTTTAAGAACTGACTTGTATACTATATTATTTTATATAACTCTCCTAAATAAAGGAAATTAGGAAAAGTATTTAGAAAACAAAAAAGGTTCTATTTAAACGTATTTTAGTTTCACATAAACATGACGAGTATGTGTTTTACTAAATCTAACCTAAAAATATTGTCGCATTAGTCTGTATTTTTAACTGTAGTATAATTGTAGTCATACTAAACAACCTAAATTTACTAATACAAACAAAATGAGAAAACCATAGCAAACTAACAAAAGGTGCCATAAATTATATTAGAAAATTCTTCCATAATAATGCAGTAAATTTTTCATATCTTTAAATTAATAGTTATTAATAGTCACTACGTTTGAACATGAAGTGGGGTATATATTGCTTTTAAGTGTGTGACCAGCGCAGTATAGTGTGAATGGGACATTACCAACTTTTATTGTTCATACAGTATACATTATAATATATTATAGAAACACTTAAAACCAAATATTTCAATCTATTATATTCTTTACGTCAATAATTATAAGAGTCTATTTAGTTCAATATATTAAGTGAAGTATATCATCGATATCTGTTTTCGATAGTCATAACACCGTAGTAGGTCCGTCTGGTGTAAGATAAATTTGTAATTAGATTTTCGGTTCCAATACAGATAGTTTTGTTGTCAATATGATAATGCTTTAGTTAACGAGTTGGGATTGAATTTCGGGATTTATTTGTGGGAACTCTGTAAAGAAATAAATGTTTAGTAGTTCGAAGGTTTAGTTTCACAGTATCATTTACTTATAAATATGCGACTTAATTTATTTATATTCAATTTCTATTAAAAAGTGTATGTTATTATAAATAATTGAATTAACATTATGTGTCAGGCTAAATAACTATTTTCAAGTTATTTTTAAATCTTTAAATATTAAAAAATCTATAAATATTTAAAATTATAGCCTCTGTTATCTCTGCAGCGTTACGACAGAAAATTTTATTGAAATCCGTCCAGTAATTTTCTTTTGAAACGCGAACTACAGAATGATTTTTTCAGTTTATATTTATCCTAGCTGCTGCATCTAAGATGTCAATAAGAAAATTGTTTACGATTAGCCGTATGATCTTCTGTCCTACAAATTGTTCACAAAAAGAAACAAATACGTGAAATTAAACTTTTAAGTTACATTTTTAGAAAAAAAATAGTTTTTTTTATATTACGACATTCTAACGTTGTAATATTATTCTTAGTTGTTATTTTTATAATGGTGGTAGTTAACCAAAAGCTTTCAAAATATATTCTTAGTAACTATGAGAACTCAGTACTAATTACTGGAGCCGTTTGATGAGACGTCCCTATTTATCTGATCCTTTTTATTACAGTACGTTTTTTAATGTAATTAGTTTTTATGGGGTTTTTTTTTGTTTATTATATTTTGGTTGGAAAAATATTTGTGGTTTAGGTTTTATTACTTTTATTAATAGGCCTTGTACAGTGATGGAAGATTTAATTTTTTTGTCGTCGTAGTTCGGGACACATAAGCCGTGTAGAATTATCACATGTCGAATTTATTTTAGTTAGATTTATCTAACGAAAAGTACAAAATTTATGTTTTTTAAATATATTTTTAATATTTTATATTAAGATAGATTTATTATGTAATTACGCTATTACATACCACGCTGCAGCATTGAAGAAAAAGCAAGCAGTTACAACGAATAATTACCTGAAATGGAAAAATAAAAGTATTACTTTACTTAAATTATTAATTAATCACTACCTAATAATATGCATGTATTTTGGTATAAACAACAATACCATAAAATATTAAATTATGTATATTAAAATGATTTTAAGATTGGATATCGGATAAGTTATAGAAATTACCAGAAGGTCAAATGACATCTGATAGAAAATGCAACCTTTTGGCATTTAAGGGACCACCTTTTCATCAGCTGCTTAGCCGAATGGCTAATTTGCATCTGACGTCATATAGTAGGTACGGTTGTTATCAAATATCTGTCGTGAAGGTCACTCACTATACAGGTGTAATCGAACTAGTTATTATCAATGCCATGATTTTCTATATATTAATTAAATAATATTTTTTGATCTACATGTGTAAACGTGGCGTCAAGTACCGCCACTCAACAAGTATTGTCTCGAAATTGAAGAGATTTGTGAGAAACTGATTGTTGTAACTGCTACATACGGGATAGAACGTAAAGACAAATAAATGTTAAAGAATATATCGTACAAGCCACCAGGGACTAAATACTGTAAAGTACTCATACGAAATATATAGTTTAAAGTTATAACAACATTATAGACACGTTATGTATCTATTAAAAGCAGTCTCACAATTTTAACATAATTAAATGAAAAGTGTCACGTACTTTTAATCACATACGCCCGCCGTTTGTTGGGTCTCAAAAAAAAGATATAAGAAAATGGCAAAAAAAAATATTCAACATTAAAACCGTTTACAGACTTTAAAATAAATTCTCTAGGCGCATAATATGGACAAACTTGAATAAATGCCCACTAATGAGCATAATATTATAATATTGTGCGACTCAAAAGCATCTTGTTAGGTCCACATATAGGGTGTAAGGAGCGACGCTATTAAATTCTAACGCTAGGGTGCGAGCGATGACCAGGCACGAGTAGGGCGCGGGCGCGGTCGCGGTCGCGGTGGCGGTGGCGGAAAGCCATTCGAGCGAAAACGATATATATATGTAATTATAATATATATATTTATATATAAAAACGATATATTTATGTAATTGACGATTCTACTAGCGTAAGTTTTCATGAACTTATAAAAATTTGATAAAAACTAGCGAACTCACTTATAACATATTCAGATATTAATGTAAATAAATATCATTTGTATTTTAGGTTACTAATACTATTAGGTAAAAATATTACAAAATAATTCTGTACATTTACATAAAATGACAAAAAAAAATCAATGGAAGTATCATTATTATTTTATTTATTCTATATCCGCTGTCAGTTCAAGCCACACACTGCACGCAAGTTGCTAAAGGCTGCACATATGTTGCCTTGTGAACGTACAAAGACGCATAATAATCATAAGGCGACTTGCAATTAAAAAATTTAAGGCACTTTGTCGTTGCACCGCTTTTGGCTGTGCTTTTTATATGCATTTGAGCACCGAATGTGACTTACGACTTTATGGTATATATTTAACTTTAGTGCTGTTTTAATTTTTTATCTTCACGCATCTTCTATATTATAGTCAAAAGTTAGCAAAAATAAGTGTAGTGATAAGACACTATGTTCTTTAGTTTCCGTCTATTTTATAGTATGTAGTGGTTATTGAGTGTTGATAAACAATTCAGAGGCTAGTGTCACAAACAAGCAAAATATCGATCAAGGGTTGGAGTCCACAACTTCAGCGCTTTCAGTAAGATAAGTCCCAAGGCACCACCAAAGTAAACTTTACGTTTGATAATTTCTTATAACATTTATGGGGCGAGTGATGAAATAAAGTTCTTAATTTTATTTAGGTAATGTATAAGAAATTTTAACACGTTTTTTTTTTCTACTAAATTTATATTATTAGGAAGATATAACATATTAAATATATTAAAAACACCTTAGAAACAAGCCCTTCGTTCTAAATTTCATCGAGTGTGACGTTTGACAAGTGAATATAGCGGATGCGGCATAATGGACCACCATCGAGAACAGATTTGTGGGTATACCTATTTAGGTGACACGCTATTGCTATTGTAGATAAAATTTTATCACTTATTTTTGCTGAGAAAATTAAATATAAAGCCCGCCCACTGTCAGAGGACTACATTTTTATTGAAGACACGCTTCTTTATAACTGCAAAAATTGCTATAACTATTTAAATAACATTAAAACTTCCATTTATTGTTACGATTCCAAACAAATTTCTAGAACATTTCGAAAAGCTTTTGCCAACTTCTAAGCTCGAATTCTGTCTTTGAAGTGAATTTTATTAGGTATATATAATAACAACAAGTATTGTATACATACCGTTCAATGTTAATGTAAGTAGGTACTGGAATTTCAAACCATCAAAGCTCAAGAAAGCTGTCATAAATAAATCCCACATTGAAAAATCTAACCGAGTATAATATTCGTGTTTAAAAAATCACTTCATAATCCAAACAGCCTATCAAACAGAACTAGTCCACATAAACATAGATTAATAAACTACAACAGAAGTGTCAGTTCGCGGAAAGCGAGAATAAAGCGTGAGTTTTGCAATCGTATGGAATACTCAGAATTATATTACGGTCTTACGACTGGCTACGTGATAGTTATAGTATATACAAGTACGTATCTCTCTTTATTATTCCAATAACAATCCGTAAGAGTGGTCTGGTCAAACGTAAATAGCAAGTTCATACATTGGAATGATGTCTAAGTAAACTGTGTTAGCTACTCTTTCTTGTTTAGGGCTGACGCTGATGTGAATTGTGAATAGAGTGATACAAGGTAAGTTCGATATTTTTTTTGTTAATGGAAAAAGAGGGCGTTAATGAATACTCTCCGTTCTACAGTTTCCGCTTAAATTGGTGACATTATCTGACATCTAATAAACATTTTACACGGCACATTGTCTAACAAGGCCGAAAGCTAAACGAAAATATTTTTAATGGAAATGTATCACTTAAAAAAACATTTTTAAGACTAACTTAGACTTTAAAAAGTAGCAGATTTTTAGTTTTTGTAAGAATACCTTATAAAAGCCTACGTCAATTATTGTTGATAATGTGTAAATATGTGCTTTGAGGAAAAGCATTTTGATGTTAATATTTTTCTATGTTCTCTACTATTTAAATATTGGTAAATATTTATTTTCAAACTCTATAATGAATATGTATGACAAAAGCACAAGAAATTAAAAACGTATCTGTCCAATAAATTAATTCAATTAACTATATAAAATGTCAATTAATACATTTTATGTAGTTTCTGATATAAATAAATGCCTTAAAAGGTAAGTTTTTGTATTTGGTGATAAAAACATTTCAACCCTACAAAGTCGGTGAGATCAAAGACGCACCTCGCGATGCGTTCACATTGTAATATATACTAGATTAATGATCTCTGCACACGAGAGGACATCATATTTAGCAAATAATAATAATTAAATAACTTGTTTTTAATTTCTTAATCAAAAAAGTTATCTACGTTAAAACTACAATTTCGGAACATTATAGAAAACGAGCACTTCCTTATTTTGTTTTTCTCGTAAGAATAGCAATAAATGAATGTAAAATATAGGTGGTATATTTTTTTTAGCTTCACGCTGTATCCAGCATAGCTTTAGCAAAGAAGAGGAAAACTAGTGTTAAAACACTCCGTTCCCCATATTCTCAATGCCGCGCTTTGTCTTGTTACTAGATCGAATATAACTCATTCCTCGAGTGAGAATGGAACCCACAACCATCGCGCTTACAGTCAGACGCTGTGACGATCTTACTTATGTATATACAATATATAGAACACACTACATATTCACAACATTGAATGGACCTCATATTTTTCATCGCCGGATATCGATTGTTGACGTTGTCGCCGACAGATTCTCTTTATGCCTAAAGACCGGAAATGATTTATTTTCAAGAAAATCTTTTATCGTGTTAATTTTTCTTCACTTTGCTCTTAATGGTGTTGAAAGTTGAGTTATTCTTATAGGAGTGAATGGTGTCAGTGTATACAAATATAAATAACTTTGTGATAAATAAAGTGCATTATTTTAATTTATTTGAGGTATAACTCAGCGGCATAGTTTTGGGTACGTATCTTATTCTGGGGAGAATTTGTATCTACTTATAACACAATCTGTTCATAACTAACTGTAACTATAATAATATAGAATTTAAGCTCCATAATAACTCATGTTTCAATAGGTTACCTGTTTACTTTGCATAAAATGGAAAAAGATAAAAACAATATTTCATATAAACAGTTCAATTAACAATATATATTAAGAACTAAGAAGTGGTTGCAAGACAAGCGAACCATCTTGAAAACTTAAAACTATATATTCATCAAAACCCGATTTTATCATGTATAATTTATGTAGCGGATAGCGCGGCTTTCAGTAAAGGGTATCGCATTTTTCACTTTTAAATAAATTTTTCGTTGACATCGTTATCTTGATATGAGCTCGTGTAATAATGCTTCAAGTATTACAACACGTGTCTATCGATGATATTTTTATTCTGATTATTATTTTTAATTATGATGTTACTGGTGTGTAACATTTGTACATAAATTATTATGAGAAAATATTTTGCATAATATTAAATGATAGAAATTAAACATTCATCATTAATCAAAACTAACCATTCTCCAATAGATAACGCAAATAATTAAGAATTCTGGTAATCAAAACGCGATGGTCCTAAATAGGTTAAAAGTGGAGAATGAAGTCACTAGTAGAGACGCAAAGAGACTACCGTAAGTAAAATAAAGGTGTTTCGTAAAGAAGAACGAAATAAATAAATAAACAATTGTAAACAGAAACAGAACCCCCACATGTTAAATGCAATCCTCTTAAAATAAATGTTATTCTAGAATTATATTTTACTTGATGCAGAGATAAAGAGGTAGGTAATACAAATAAAATGTCATTAAGGGGCCGGCCTATAAAAACATTTGTAAACGGCCGATCGATCAGCCTAAAGATAAAAGTAACTGGACACTTTTACTGCTGGATTACTTTGCGTGTAGCTATTAATATAACAGAGTGGTCGTATGTATGAGTACTCTTTATTATATTGGTAAAAAGATGATTTTAAAATTAATTAAAACTTTTGAAACTACTATTGAAAATTTATGGCAATTTTAGAATTTCATGCCTTTAAACGTGGGTACTATTTTTTTAGCTTTACGCACGTATCCTGCATGGTATGCAGATAGAATCTGGTATCCTAGTGTTAAGACACTATCGTTGCATTAAGACAATATCGTTCCCCATTTTCCGCCAAATTCTGGAGGCATTGCGTATTGAGTGGCGTAACTCAGCGCCGCGCTTTCCCTTGTTACCAGAGCGAGGAAATAAAAATATTTAATATTTAATTTTTTCCTTACTTTTGTGCCTGCCTGCACTAGACTAAAGTAAAATTTTATCACTAAAATGAGTGAATACGTTGCATTGACTATGTACATACATATGTCTCCCAATGTTGATATGCTAAAATCAGTCAAAGCAAAAATTATAGTTTTGCGAGTAACGGTAATAAAACGTACGTTTTACAGTCACCCAACAATTTCTTTCTCAAAAACTATAAAAAATTCAAAATAAAGTAATATATTACTAAATCATCATAAAAATATATATAAAAAATACCCTACACATACGAATATGATTATAAATACGATCGATCTGACCAGTCATACAAAAGAATTCTAAAAACAAATGAGAAACAGAGCACAATAATAATATTCCAGTCACAATAGCCCAAAGAGATCGTATATCTGTCTTGAGCGAATAAAATGCTAGTTCCACTATAAATTTGGAAGGAGTGAATAGATGCGACGACAAACGTAACGTTATAGACGGTGAGGTGTTGATACGATGGTTATAGAAACTAATTCACCTGTTTTTAAAAAAAATCGTTGTTTTTTTAATTATTCTATTTATGTTTATATTATTTTGAAATATGTTTTGTAGTCTTTAAATTAATTGTAGATTAAGTATAAAATCTTTTTCTCCGATCTCATTTAGATTTAACGCGGTGTTTAATCCGGCAACCCACAAGCCCACAACCCAATGTATCTTAAACGAGCGGATAACGTAACCAGAGTATCTATAATCTATCTATTTTCCCGAAAAACTGAAACAATCTATTATTATAAAAAGAAATACAAAATATAATTAAGCAGAAATAGCCCAAACAATATGAAACCAAACAAAACACGTGAATCAGTAACTGATTGCCACCTTTGACGTCTATTACACTAATGGGGGGTTCGTATCGGGGTATTCGGGTGACCACCGACGACAGATCTACGGCTACCCGCCAAATGGCGCTATTGTTATTTAAGTGATAAGCGATAAGCGATTTGTTGATTTAAATCAGTTATTAAAATAGATAGTGGTTTCGATTATTAAAACTTATTATTATTGTAGATTTGATTCATTACTACATATAAAAAAATATAATAATATGTTTATTAATTATAATTTATAGCGTAGCGTTTGGCGCTCCGTTCTCTCTGACTACCCCGCTAGGGATAAAGCGTGAAGTTAAGTTAAGTTAAGTTATTAATTATAATATGTTAATCAGTTTTCTAATCTGTTTAGTTTAATGTATGATAGCTGTATATGATTTGTTCAAAAATAAGCTCACTGCTTATATATTTTTTTAATTATAAGTTATAATATACATAAGTTATATATACAATATACAATATACGAACATTTAAGTATCGTTCCCAACTCTGAGATTGATATTAAATAAGGCAAGCGATAGAATTTTGGTATTCTCTAACACAAAGGGAGAAAAGAATTAAAAAATAGGAGTCCAAATGAGTTAGTATAAGTTAGTTCGTAACATACAAATATACGATCTTCGCTTATAATATGATCGGAGGAAACACCAATCTGTTGTTCTTTTTTGTAATGAAACATGTGTGACAAGTTTATTTTTCCGGGATGTGAGCATTTGAAAGAAGAATGGTGCGTTTCACAAAAATACAATATATTTTATATAAAAATCATACTTTGATGTGCCACGCATAATTTATATTAATAACTTCTTTTACATTGCAATTTACTAAAAAATTATATAATAATTTTAACTTATGTTATAATTTAATATATTATTATAGCTTCAGTCTACAAATATAATGTTTTTTACATTCCTTGCAGCTCTAGAATAAAAATATAGAATATACATAAGTGATTGTATAAATTTTGACTTTATATTGATATATAGCCAAAATTTATATTTGGTTATTTATTACTATGTTAAAAATATTTTGTCATGAAAACAACATACTGTATTGAACGTGCACTCCTGCTCGACTCAGTGCTTGAAGCTCTCAAATCTTTACGCCCGACGGTTCCAACTTCCAAAACTACTTTTTGCTTTATAGGTACTGAAAAGCGACGACTACATACTATTTTCTTTGTTTCTACAATAGGAGCAAAATAAAGGGCAATTTTTACTTTTATGACTCAGTTACTATACTATATTCCCGTCTCTCGAAGCACTTGGATTTTTTAACAAAAAATTTTAGGCTTCCAACGCAAGTTAGGTATTCAATGATTTTTTTAGATATGTATGGGAACGTTTTGTGATTTTTTTTCTTTTGTTCTGTAATATAAACGTAGCTGAGGTTTTTAATTTTCTGTTCATTCGCGAATAATGTTGCAATGTTAAAAAAATATCTAAATAGTAGTGCTATATATATGAAATAAAACCGTAAAATTCTATCTAATTAATCTTTCTTAAAATTGTGCCTTAATTACTAAGTTATGTAAACAATATGGAACACTTATGACATAATGTAAATAAGTACCATATAACACGTACGAAATTAATCAACATACAAAAGAATATGACCAAAATAAGAAAGCTTCAAGATAATATAAGATGAAACGGAAATGCCGCATTCGTGTTTTTAATCTCGCTGATTAAGTAACAGTACATTATTCGCGCGAATTTAACGTTAATTTTTTTACAATGTGCTTAAATACATTTTATTAGCTTAAAAGGTTTTTTAAAGTCTTATGTGCAGTATGAAGATAAGGTTTATTGTTTGTTTTTCGATGGTTGTAGATTTGATTTTTGGGAGTGAGTTTTCGGAAGTGTAACTTACAATTTTATTTTTAATAATAAAACTATTTTCTTCTAGATTTAGGTATATATTATAGTAAAAATAATAAGAAATCATTACCAAAATGCAGTCAATGTTACAGTTGAAACAGCATTCCATAATAATTAACTTGTCCTTAGTCCCATTTTTAAGAAACAATTGTAAGTATTTTTAGTAACGGAAATTGTATGAAGGTTTCGTAATGAGATTGTTTAAATAAATTAAATAATTATATGTGTGATAATGAACGGATTATTTTCAAGATCAAAAGTTAATTATGGTTTAAAGTTTCTTGATAATGTTGTTGAACCGAAAGTTAAATTAGCTGGTTTTACCTATTGATACGCAGGTAAGTACTGTTAGCAAATCTAAACGTTTCGTAATAGCAGCTTCACACATTTTTCCGCATAAGAGGGTCGAGGAAACATAGCGTTCGGACACTCCTTTCCAGTCCGCTCAATTTTTGAGACATTACGTGTTAAATAGCGGAATGCAAAGACGCGGTTTGTTTTTTACCAAACCGAGAAAAAATATTCTACTTCATTGTTACGAGTGGGAACCAAACCCAAAACTGTGACGTTTACAGTCAGACACTGCGCCACGACCTCCTCAATCTATTATATTCTTAGATTTATATAAATGTACTTATTAGAAAAGGAATATTATGTTTCTTAGTTCGGAAGTAATTTATGGGTTTGAATTTATAGACCAGCTTTTCTGCACATGGTATATTGAAAACAAAATGAACGTTCATCCCGGCAGTACGTGCGACGTCACGTTCTTTAAATTTTGATGGATTTAAAATTTGAAAATATTTCAAAATAGAGAAATTCTAATACGTCGTTCCACAGATGTGTAATATATTGTTTAATCTATGGTTTATATATCGTAACTTACTATAACAAATATCATTAATAATTTATTTATTTTTTTAGCTTCACACTGTATCCCGCACACCACACAGAGAGAACCTAGTGTTAAAACACACCGTCCCCCACATTCCGCCGAGTTCTGGAGGCACTGCGGTTGAGAGGCGGGACTTAACGCCGCACTTTGCCTCGATAGCAGAGCGAAGAAATGAAAATATAAATGTAAGTAAATATTTTATCTCCTAGAGTGGGGATGGAACCCACAACCAGTTGATTTTACAGTTACACTCTGTGCCCCTGAGCTACGACTGGCTTCAAATAGTTTTATTTAAGTAATTATATTTGTTTTATTCTTTAATTGGCTCCTTTATTTTCTGATCAATAATAAAATATAAATCGCCTTAAAGAATTGTACAAAACATACATTTGTAAAGAGATGCTGTACAAAAACGGGATCTTCCAAGATGCCCGTTAAACAGTATAATGCTTACGTCTATTCGTATTTCGAAATCAAAACACAAGAGCTCAATGTATAGAGAAAAAATATAAAAGGAAAATGGAAAGACCGATTCATCGCAGCACGGTCTATTCAGCAACAACTTATTAAATAAATTAATCGCAAGTTGTTAGAAAGGAAAAACTAAGCGGTCTTCTCATTTATTCGAGAACAAAAAGCGTAATTCCTTAAAATCTGGCTCCATTATGTTTTTCATTCAACCTACACTGTAGAAGAAAGCCCGCAAAAATAATTGGAAAGTGACGGGAAGGTGCCTAGTGAGGAGTGTGTGTCGATGTTCTGTCATTAGCTGTTTAAATATACTAATTATCTATGGCATTTCATATAACGATTTGTATAGGTATATTAAATATTTATTTAACTTACTTAAGAAAGATATTTTTTTAACTATATTTTAAATATTATATACTATTATGGTAACCAAAATATATATATATGTGACATGTCTTGTATTTACAACTTATTTCATCTATATTCAGTAGACCGAACTATCATTACAGCACCTTATACAAAAAACTGTAAAAGCAAAAAAAAAAGCTTCACAAGAATGTCGATAAAAGAAAACTCCGTCTCTACCGCCGTGGGCGTGGCCCACATTCTAACTTTTCATCATTCTCCTTGCCTTCCCGGCTCATTGTGTCCGTGGGAACCTTTATTAACTCTATAGAAAAGCGTGAAAGCCGTCCAAGAAAAGCATTTGTGTGTTCTCGCTGAATACTGACAAAGAACTGCCTCAGTGTTGATTTGGTACCAGTTTCAGACTCGCTTTTCATACCCATTTTCCGAATCAGCTCGCCATTGGCTGTACTTGTGTTGTATCGGTAAATGAGTTTCGTTTGTGAACGTTAATTTGCTTTCCAACTTGGGTTTTTGTTGTTTGCAGCTCCTTGACGTGAAAGGATTCTGGCATCTTTTGTCCGTATTGTTTTCGCATGCTATTTATTTTTCGGTTTTTCTCTCTTCTGATTATGAGAAGAGTTACAATGTAAGAAAATTTTAATCTGCTTTTATGTTTTCCAACAACTTTAAGATAATCTAGATTAGTTTAATCTGGAGTAGTTTTCTCCATTTTGAATATTATCCAAGTTTAAAATGTATATTTGAAGATCCTTTTAATTAACGCTGGAACAAGAATAATAAGACAAACTGCTAAATTAGTAATAGCACTCATAATGTTGCTACTCAACAGCGCGATTCGAATTTTCCTTACAAAACTTTTCACGACTTGTTCGTGTAACTAAGCGTACACTATTTAATTATGGAACTCCCTCCCCCTTCCCCTCCCCCTACAAAAGGCGCAGAAATATGATTTTCTCAAAGGTTTCTTTCTACCTCTTGTAAGAATTACGTTTTCTTCAGACGCGGTCACTGAAGACTGACAGTTTCTTTTGCGGTTGAATTTTTATTATGTCTTTAGAACGTTAAGTCGTTTATCTAAAAATAATATATTTTATATAATATGTCAGCTTCAGCTTTACGCTGTATCCCACACAGAGTAGGCAGAGGGAACCTCATGTTAAGACACTTCGTTCCCCACTTTCTGCTGAATTCTGGAGGCATTGCGGGTTGAATGGCAGAACTGAACGCCGCGCTTAACCTCGACACCAGAGCGAAGAAATGGAAATA
>DWAO01001101.1:0-20532 GCA_018230605.1 Heliconius congener | reverse complement strand
AGGTACATTATAATATAAATAATTCAGTAATTAAAGCGGGCGAAGCCGCGAGCGGATCGCTAGTCAATAATAAAATTGTACATACAATTTTTTTGTACATACATTAAAATTGTACATACTATTTATTATTATTATTATTAAAAATTGCGATATTTTTACCGATATCGATGTCTTATACAAAGGGTATTCTCACTAGGTTTCCCTGCCTATCCTGCTATGTGCGGAATACAACGTCAAGCTTAAGAATAACGTATACAGAAAGATACTTAGCAAATTTTCGCTTTTGCTTTATTTTTTATGAAATTTCCGCTATAATCAAAACTTATGGGAGTACTTTCCGTGAACCTACAGTTACTAAATTTTACACAAAGTAAGTGAGAACTTATAATACAAATAAAAGAAAAATGTAAAAATTGAAAACTTATAGATATTTTTTATAGTAAAATAAACCATTGTAAACTTATATTTGTAGTTTATATCATACAAAATGATATGTCCACAAACTTTTCCGGTTTTGTCCGGTTGACTAACAATCCTGAAACTGGTACGGCACTCTCGATGGGTGAGCTATACTATAGGTGATATAAAGCTATAGTTGATATACCTATAGCTTTATATCGTCTATAGCGTAGTTCACCCATCGAGGGCCTATCTACCTTTGATTTCAGGCAATATTACCACGTTTTGCGTTACAATAAACTTAATGTATATATTATTAGGCCTATTCAGTTTCAGACCAAAACGTGACCTGATCGGTTTAATAGTTTATGTTCTAAAACTTGTGTTCCACAAGTAATGTCAAATCTCATGAATGGCTATTGTTAAAGTTTATATTGAAGAACCGTTTCTTGGATCGCAAAGATTATTATAATTCGAAACTATTATTTTAAAAAAAATCTACTAGAAATTGAAACACTTATCGGAAATTAATAAGTATTAATAGTAATAGTATTATAATTATTAACTGAGACCAGTCGTGGCGTAGGGCACAAAGTGTGACTGTAAAATCGACTGATTGTGGATTCGATACCCACTCGGGAAATAAAATATTTATTTACATTTATATTTTCATTTTTTCGCTCTGGTGTCGAGGCAAAGCGCAGCGTTGAGCTTCGTCACTCAACACGCCAATGCCTTGTCGGCGGAAAGTGGGGAACGCTACCGCTACGCTACGCTAACTGCTATGTACGAGATGCAACGTGAAGTTGAGATCTATACATTGGTTTTCAAACAAAGTTTCAGCCAATTCAGTAAAACAGTTATTTTACAGCAATTTACAACATAGTTTGTATTAATATAAGCTTTTATGAAACCATTGAAATAAAGCAAATATTTAATGTTAAGGGAAGTTATATACCGACCGAGTTCTATTACATTGTTCAATGTCCTCAATAACAATTTTTCTAATATATCTTTTATGTACAGTCACCGACGAGTTACAAGACGAATCCGCGACCGGGTCGATGATACTAAATAAACACGAATAATACAGTTAAAGAATTTCATTTGAAATATATAATAATCACGCAAAACAAACCACTTATCAAAAATAAAAAAGCACATTTTCTTGGTCTAATAAAAGGAACAAAAAGTGTAGGATTTCACCACTTAACAGCCAAATGTCTTTAAATGGGTGGAATTCCTTATTTCTACCATACATTATGCATGAGGTGTGTAGATAGGAAAACATCTAAAGGTTTCTATCGAATTCCTATTACTACGCCCTTATTGCTCTTAATGGTAAATCAAAAAGGTTTTCGCAAAGTCAAATCGTACTATCGGTTTTTAAATTTCAGTAGTATTATTTAACCGATTACATCAATTAATTTCAATGTAGACAGCTGTTAAATATTCAAAATGACCTTTAGAAATGTGTCAATTTCCAAAAGCATTGAAAATATTATTTTTGTTCGTTACTATTCAACCATTGATTCATGTTATTGCTAATATGTTTGTTTGATGAGGTTTTATACCTGAAGGGTGAAATTGGGCCCTTCTATTAAGACTTCGCTGTCTCGTGTCTTCGCCTGTCTGTCCGTCTGTCACCAGGCCGTATCTCATAAAACATTATATTAAGACAATTGACACTTTCACAGAAGATATATTTCTATTGTGATTTACAATATACAAAATTAAAAATGAATAAAATAAATAAAAGAATCAAGTTTCAAGCTGTATCTCACAAAGAGCAGGATAGGTAGAGGGAACTTAGTGTTAAGCCACTCCATTAATAAATAACAATTCATCCCCACGAGTGGCGATCGAACCCATAACCGTCGCGTTACAGTCAAACACTTGTGCACCTGGCTCACGATCGCCTCTATATAAATATATTAAAATATAGAATAACCTGTACAATAAACATGGTTTTTTTCCATTTTCGTAAATAGCGCTACGGAACTTTTCGTGCGCGGGTCCAACTCGTGCTTACCTGATTTTTTTTATTTTTATGTACATATTTTATATTATGCCTTATTTTGTCTTATATTTCTCGCATTCTTTCACCTTTAGAATATTTATATATGATATTTAATATTGGCAAGAAAATGGAAACGGAAACATACCTATTCTCTCACTTGTCTAACCAGATAAAGGATATTCTATAAGCATTTCTTGCGTGTGAATCGAGCTTATAACAGTCGCGTATAATTCACATTTCAAATGCGTCATAATCATCATAATAGCAATATTCAGAAAAGGTAAATACCTTATTATATATATTTACATACTAAAACACTTGTAAACAAGTGCAATTTTGCGTTAAAACTATTCGAACGTGCCTAATACTAAATTGTAACTTCAATGGTGCTTCAATATGATCATTACATACTGATTTGTACTGAATATTTCAATTTGTTGGTAAATTAGAGGAAATTAATTGAAAATCGAGGAAATTAAATATGGAATATTTTTTTTTTTGCTCTGGCGTCGAGCGCCGCAAAGCGCGGCGTTGAGTTCCGCCACTCAACACTCAAAGCTCACTCCAGAAGTAGGCGAAAAGTGGTAAGAGGAGTGTCCTAATACTAGAGTCTCTCTGCCTACCCTACAAGCGTGAAGCTGATTTTTTTATTAGAAAATGACGGCAACGTGGCACATTGGAACAGTGTGTGAATGTTAAAAACTCTGATGTGGATTTGCATCTCCCCATTGAAATTACTTTAATGAGATATTAACATTATTTTCAATTCACTAGTCTAGTAATACTACTTACGGCCTTTTGCTAATTCAAGTTGTCATCTTACACATGCCGTCGGAGCGCAGCGGCACTGCGTCTGACTGGAAACGCGACAGTTGTGGGTTTAATTCCCACTAATTCGAAGAAATTATGTTCATATCTTCAATCTTTCAATTAAATAAAGCGAGGCTAGGAATTCTGCCACTTAATACGCTATATCTGTACAATCAGGCGGTCTCTTAACAAAAGGTTCCCTCTGTCGCATTTTGTTACACGCCCCCTGTTCTACGACCAGCATTAAATTCCTATCGATAATCTCATTAAAAAATAAGTGAAATAATATAATTCCAATTAATTTTATAAATTAAAATATACTTCTTGCGCAGGTTAGAATTATTAGAGCTCTTTGAATAAAAAATATAGAAAACTGAAAACATATTTTATTATTAATTAATCTAATATTATTTAATAATTATTAAATTTTTGTCGTTTTCTTAATTAAATTCAAATTCAATTCAATGTTCATGTACAAATTGTGTGCGGAACGTAGTGCATTCCGTGCTGCGTTCCGTTCTACCCGGTTTGAGATAAATCACAATAAAGTGAAGAGATAATAATATTTGACGATAAGCGCGATGATTAATTATAGATCTGATACTCATTCAGGGGTAAAATTATATTCTTAATTATTTTAAAATATTATCATACAATTAAATTAAAATATATTTAAATTTAAAAAAAATATGTTTTTTTAAATTTAAATATATTTTAATTTAAAAAAGAATTCATTCAATCAATACACCGTAACAAAATAAAACCCCAATAAGAACAAATTCCAAACTCGTTAAAAGCAAATACGAGTTTCAATGCGTCGCCTTTTTGGGGAATGAAATAAAAGCCTCCGTTACGTTTTGGAAAAATATGATAATTACATTGTAAGTCCCTACAAAGCTTTGTTGAGGGAAATAGGATACACTGTCAAATGTGTCATTGGTATTGGTATAAGGAATTGTTGAATTATAATAAATAATATTATAGGAACAGAAAATATTGAAAATTGTTTTTTCGTAAAAAGAAATCTCCATTTTTTCCATTCCCGTTCGTATTTCGATCGGACCTGTCTTACTGTTCCCTTACACTTACTATTCGACCTACTTGTAAAATTCTAACTTTCAAATCTAGTAGTTTTGTCAATGCGATGTCTGACGGTCACTCAGTAACGGAAGAGTTTTACTCAAATTGATTGTATTCTTTATTCACTTTCCGGTATTTTTCTTTTCAATCAATCTTTTTAGACTAGGGGGTCTATTAATTATTAAACGACACCTATTTAATGTCGAACTGTTAACATTTTCTCAATTTTATTTTAATCAAAAATTAATATATATAATAATCAAAAAAACTGATAGAACCTAGTGTAAATAAAATAAAAAGGCCTGCCTGAACCGTTTGGTGATGATATACTATAACTTATACAGTCGTTACAACATTGTCACACAAATTTGTTCTTATGATTCATTATACTCGATCCCCGGCTTATAACTTTCCCAGGTAAGGACGATAAAACTCAGTTCATTTATGAAATATATATTTTCACATATTACAATAAGTTTTAATTATTTCTGTCTTAAAATTAATTCCCAGGTTCCCTCTACCTATCCTGCTATGTTCGAAATAAAGCGTGAAGCTAAAGAAAGAAGAAGATTTCGGTAGTTCTTTGGTTAAAGCTTCACATTGTAAGCCGCGTATGAAAGGGTTGGCAAAGGGAATATATTCTTAAAGCATTTTGTCAACTTTTAATCTAACTTTTGAGACATTTTGGGTTGAGTACTACTCAACCCGAAATGTCTCAAAAGTTAGAGCTCAATATAGGCCTGAAAAATTGACCCCGTAATATATCGTCGCGTTTATAGACACTTTACCAGGACGGCCTCAATTTACGCTTGGTTATATTTTAATTAAATTCCAAATTGAACTCATATCTCAAATTCAAGCAAAAAAGGAGGAACAAAGCTTAACAGGAGGTTCCACCCACTCTGACAAATATATCAAGACATTTTGCATTAGAATGTCTCATTAAATAATGCGTAAAGGTAAACAAGGGTACACAAGTACCTACACATAATATCTACTACACAATCTAACTCAATTCGACCCGACCAGAAACATGTATCGAATCACAGGATACGAAACAACATACGAGTGAAATTGAATCACACCCCTCTGATACAGAGGTGAGCACATTTTTATTTATTTTTACTATACAACAGTTAAAGTAAGCTTAAATAACTCACAACACAATAAAACCTAAAAACATAATGAAAGTCGAAGAATACCGTATAGTTATCACACGAGACAGACAGACAGACGGCATTTTATATTTTTCTAAAATAAAGCCTTCCTAAATAAAGCCTAAAACTGCAGTGATTTCATCTTAAAACGTCTTACGTTTAAATGGGAGCCTCTAATTCGTTAAATAGAAATGCTCAGAAATATACATATCATAAATTCATAAATTTAAGTTATATAGCTTCACCATTAGTAGCAATTAACCTACTACTTTACTTCTGCGAGCTCCCCTGAAAATCAATGTTAGGACAAACTTACTCAAACCAATTTCTCGGATTAGTCGATTTGTTCAATAATTCTGAACGTAGTGGAATATTGACTTATATTCTGATTTGTTCAGTAAAGTGGTCTAAGCTGTGCGTTCATAAACTGTGGTAAAAGATATAAGGCTAATACAATAATTGATAGATTTTTATGTGCCAATTTAAGCACAAAATTATAACTTACATTGAAATTTCTATTCAATAATTAAAAGTTCGAATGCAATCATGCATTCATCACTGACCTTTTTATTTTTTTAAGCTTCACGCTGTATCGTTCACAGCAGGGTAGGCACAGGGAACCTAGTATCAAGATACTCAGTTCACCATTTTCCATTTTAAAATTGTTCAAATACCAATCATAAAAAAAAACTCGTCATATAGTTTGATATTTTACAGGTCTGTAGCATGAAATAAAATACTTGCTTTATAGACATTAACTTAGGCGAGATAAATGTTGGTCATTTGTTAGAAAGCAAGAACAAATCTGAGTTCGTGAACGAGTAGAACTTTTTGTTTTATCTTGGTTAGTTGCTTTATTAAAAGGATTTGTTTTAAATCCCTTGTTAAGAAGATTGTAATACTCGAATTGGTGCAAATTAGATTTTAAACTATAGGTTCCGTAACAATACTGTCTCTTTTCTTTTTATGTAAATATATTTCTTATTTTTACGCATATTTTATACTAGTGTTAAACTAGTGGTTTCTCTTGATTGGACTACATGATTACCAGTCGTGGCGTGCGACTGTAAATGCGGCAGGTTGCGTTGTGTTAAATTCCCACCTAAGGAAATAATGATAAGGCAATGAATATATCGCGTTGAAATCGGTCGTATGTGGGGAGTTTAGAGTGTCTTAACACTGGGCTCCCTCTGCCTACGCTGCTACATGCGGAATACAGCGTGAAACTGAAAAAAAAGCAAACGCACATATTATGCAATGCTTATATTTTTTTATCTCGGAATTTAAAGGTTAAAATAGGCTATATAAAACTGGATGACTTGAATTAAAATACGATTTGATAAATTATTTAAGTGCTAACTGCTCAGCCTCGCTTGTAGCGTTCTTTGCAAATAATATTTATATTGGATTACTTTTTTTCTCTATCTTTGGAAGTATATTTCCGAAATAGAATCGATCTATTAGACTTGTCTAATAGATCGATTCTATTATATTGTCTAATAGATCTAATATATTTCTCATTTTAGCTCCAATATATGTAAGTGTACAATCGCAAATATAGGAAAGTAGCACAAATCGGATGTACTCGTAATTATATAACTATATTTAAAATGTAGGAAAATATGAATTTCACTTAGAGTTTATCCAGCCGGCCAGCTCAAGGGCACAAAGTGTAAATGGAAATATGAATGGTTGTGAGTTCGATCACCACTTAGGGAAATTAAATATTTGTTTAAATAAATATTTCTATTTCTTCGCTCTATTATCGAGCCAAAGCGCGGCATTGAGTTCCGCCACTCAACACGCAATTATTCCAAAATTCTGAAATGGAGCATCTTGACCCTCTGCCTACAACGTGAAGCTGAAAAAAAATCGTAATTTCTGTATGTATGAAAATATAAAAGCTTAACTTAACCTAGCTTCAAGCTAGGTTAAGTTAAGCTTTTATATCATCCATACCGGAGTAGTCAGAGGGAACGGAGCGCAAAATCCTACAGCCTCTGCTTTTCTCTTTCCCCTCGTCTACTGTCATAAACCATACATACTTTGATACTGTGTTTTTAAAAGCAAACTTCCTTTTAACTCTCTTTTAATAATATATATATATATATATATATATATATATATATATATATATATGTAGTTAATTAACATACAGATTCACCTAATGCAAGCTATACACACAGCGTTTTTCTATACACTGTAAAACCTTATTTCGCTCCGATTGAAACTAACAAAACGAGAATTTCAATCGAATTCTTTTAAAAATACCTATATAGAGGTTCAGCATTTCTATACAAATGGACTGGGCGTACTACACTTTCGGTGCATTGGAGCGACGTTTGAATAAGGCTTGTAGTCCTTTAAACTAAATGACGTAAATGCTATACTACAAATATAACAGCTGAAAGCAATAATCATATAATTTTTATAAGTTAAGACTCCATTTTTTCCGTTCATCGAAACATTAACTGTCATTACTTCGTCCAATAATTTGAACGAAGGAAGTTAACATTTTTCATATAGATTTCCTTACTACTTTTAGTCGGTTAATCGGTAGATACAATAAAATAATCTACTGTCTACTATAAAAGTAGATTTATATAAATAAAAAAAAAAAGCTTAAAAATATAATTTTAATACAACGAATAATCATTCACTTAAGATAACAAATCAAGAAAGAAATTAAGAAAAAGTTAACAAAAAGTATTTAACCTAAAAGAATGTATAAATTAAATACGGGAAAATACGTAGCAAGAAATGTGACAGAATTACAAGGGTTATTTTACAAGAATTTTAAATCTTAAAAATAACCCTAAAACTCTGTCTTGATGATGAAGTGAGATGTACGCTTGGAATTTAATTAAGACAATTCTCTTTAGCTGCTTGAACGTCGAATCGTCGTCGTCAGTTCATTAAATAATGAAATTATTATTATTATTATAAGTAAAGCTAGGGGAGTTGAGTTTTTTTATCAGCTTTATACCACGCACCAGGTTAAATCTCTCATAGTCCTTACATTGCGTTCTCTACTTTCCGTTAACCCAACGTTGCAATTTTTCTCAGTAGTGGCGAAAAATTAAAAAAATCTGGACAAGCGCGAGAGAAGATTTCGTACAGTGCATCACAATAAATAAATTAAATATGTACATCAAGCCCTTTCATCTTTATCATACCTCACTTGAACTAGTGGCTTTAATATCAAATTTTGCCCTCTTTTAAGGTTATTATTTTTTAGGATTTAACGACAAATGTGTAGTTTTCAGATTTTTTGCTGCAATAGTGCAATGCATGCATGCAAAGTATCTGCATGTAGTACTAGCATGTAGATACTAGCTACTAAATTTCATAATTCTAGGTCAAGGGGAAGTTTTTTTACGTAAATATAGAGATACTTTTTTTCAGAAAATCATGGGAACGTAGATTTAAGTATATTTTTTTTGTAAGTTTTAAATTTGAACTCGATATCTACAAGCGTTTCTGAGATAAAGGCTTTTGACAGACGGACGGTCAACAAAGTGATCTTATAAGGATTCCTTTTTTACTTAAAGGGTACCGAACGCTAAAAACGTACTCTCCCAAGTGGCCATGTCCTCAAAATAATTATAATGATAAATATAAAATATTTGAACAAAATATTAGGTTAATATATATGCTTTAAAATTCAGTAAAAATCAGGAGGTTGTCAGAATATGTGAGTACATATACATACATGGTCTTACATTTATACAAGAGGCACTTCCGGCCAATGTCGTGTCAGTTTGGTGAACAGCAATATGGAATTGTAGCAACAAACAACGCTGTGTAGTGTTACGTATATATCTATACATACATGTATGTACATGTTTGATGCATTGACATAGCGTCTGACAGTAAGCGCATTGATTCTGGGTTAGATTCCAACTTGGTAGAATGTTTTTTTTTTAATTTTTTCGCTCTGGTTATAAGACTAATTCCGTCACTCAACACGCCACTCGAAAATTGGGCAGAAGGAGAGGAGTGGATCGTCATGACACTAAAAATTCTATACGAGAAAAGCGTGAAGCTGCATTAAAAGTATAGGCATAAATTAAGATGATAAAGGTATATTAAAAAATCTCTTAAACCCATATTTAGGCCGCAAATCTAAGGCAATGCTCCGAGCTTTCCTACTTGCACTTCGATGGTTACGGTGAATCCATTTATCCATCTAAAGAATTTTTCTCTATATCATTTATATTTTTGATTATCTTAAAAGGAAAATCTATATTGAATATCTACGTTATTTTCCGGGTATTTATTTTTATTTTCCCGTTTTGGGAAGAGAAAAACGTGATACTAGTTTCGCCACTCAATCGCAATGTCTCGGATTCGGGTAGCAATCGACTGCACGGTGTCTCTATGTAATTTGCCATACTAGTATAAGATATGAAACTTAACATATGAGTAATAAAAAGAACGAGTATAAAGTATCACTGAATATATTTTAAATATATTTCTTACATTACAGTATCTTTAATTTGACTTTGATATTAAACAGAGAAATAGCCAAAGAGTAAATGACGTAATTCCACTCCACTACTTTTATTCAGAATCCATACGAATATTCGAAGAAAATTATTAGACCAAAATGTAAAATAGAGGAACATCCTTATGCACCAAAATAATATTTTAAAAATATATTTATTAATTTCATGGTTTACACACAAAAAAATATCTTATTGCGATACACTTTAGAGTTTATTTTATCATAGTTATTGTATCTAGAATATGCAAACCTGAAAAGCCCGCATTTCCTATTTTACCTCCTGGAAACTAAAATATATCGCGGAAATGGAAATGTAAGTGAGAGGTTTTCATCGTTTTATATTCTTGGTTCACATTTAATCCGATTTTGTTAATACTATGGTTCTTATGTAACGGGTTTTTGTCTGACGTATTGTGTAGCTTCGCATTTACAGAACGATACACATTGAATAATATATCATTTCAAGAGGTGACTTTGATTTCCTCCAGTGAACACGTATTTTTTTTAATACAGGCAAAGAACGGGAATATCTTGACATTCGTTTCTCTCTGTCTACCTTCCCAGATGTACGCCGGATACAGTGTAAAGTAAAAAAATATATTAGAAATTAAAGATCATAAAGTCATTTGAGTTAGAGGCCAGTCGAGATGCAGAGTCGTGGTGCATCACAGACAGGGCAGGGTGTTACATGTAAGGGTGTGTGACTGTAAAAGTGACAGATTGTAGTTCCGATTCCTACTCGTTGAAACGAAGTATTTAATATTTTTATTTTCTCGCTCTGGCAATGAAGCAAAGCGGCGTTGAGTTTCACCACTTAACACGCAATACCTCTGCGTGCAATGGAACAGAATGTCTTCCTAGTAGGTTCTCATGCAGTAAAAGAAGAAGAAAAAAAAACCGTTTATAAAGAATAAAATTTGCTTAAACTTTACACTGTGTATCCCAGACACAGCAGGGTATGCAGAGTGTTAAGATGTTCCGTTCTCCACTTTCCGTCGAATTCTGGAGGTATTGCGTGTTGAGTGGCGGAAGTTAACGCCGCACATGGCTTCTAAACTAGAGTGAAAAATATATATAAATATATAAATTTAAATAAACTTTTCATTTTCTCGAGTGGCGATCGCACCCAACACCAGTCAATTTTATAGACACACTTTGTGCCCCTACGCCACTGGCCTCAACACGTGACCGTTTATAAGCCATCCAGTCTATCATTTTAATATGAAGGATACTGAGATTTATCTTTATTTTTATTTCTTATGGACATTTCTTAGTTTGGAATCTGGATATATAAAATGTGGCATCATACAGATCGTAACAAAAAACTTTAAACATGCAAAATTATTTCATCTAAAATAGCAAAATCTACGGACAATATATATTTAATTTTGTTTACATAAAGTTTAAAGTAATGACACTGTCCATAATAATAAGAAAAGAGTTAAAATACAAAAATACGGTTCTCATGACCTTTTAGATTCAAAATATTCGGTGTAAAGTTTCTAAGGTACGAGTATGTTCAAAAGATATTTTCTGCCCCAAGGCGACGCCTGTTATAAAAGCTCGCCAATTAGTAAAGTTCCTGTCGTCTTTAATGATATGCTGAAAGATGTAAGGCTTTTTTTTATTTTTGGATTTTTTTTATTTACTTACATATGTATGTATATATACATTCATATGTATCTACACACATATGTTTTACATGTGATTTTATTTATTTAACGGAAAATTTATTCGGATTTTTGTTTTATTTTTTGAAATAGAAAGTATGGTTGAAAGTATATTTTTTTAGAACCAAAACAATTTTTATGGCACTGTTTAATCTCTACCACGTTGGTTTATTCTAGTTCACGTTTTATATAATAATGTTTTTTTTTATTTCGTCGCTCTGGTAGCACTTAACTTCCTTATTAAAAATTGGTCAGAGAGTAGGAAACGGAGTGTCTTAACAGTAGCCCCTGCCCATCCTGCTAAATAAGCATGAAGCTACATAAAATAAAATTATCAAAATATCATAAGTTTCAATCAGACACTAGTTCATGCCGCTCAGGGAGTGACGATAATCTCAAAAGTCGCCACTGTCACTTAAATCGAGCGACAGTAGCTCATGCCACTCAGAAGTGACGATAACCTCAAGTCCCCACTGTCAGCTTAGACGAGCGGCAGTAGTTCATGCCGCTCAGCGAGTGACGATAACCTTAAGTCGATACTATCACCTAAATCGAGCGACAGTAGCTCATGCCACTCACCTATGTATTGTCACTATGTAAGCATGACGAATCATTTATTCTGCAACATGCATATGTACTTATTAAGTGTGGCGTTGAGTTCTACCACAAACACGCAATGCCTCCAGAATTTGGCAGTAAGTGGAAAACGGAGTGTCTTAACACTAAGTTCCCTCTGCCTACCCTGCTGTGTGCGAGATACAGCGTGAAGCTGATATACTTAATAAATATCATTACTCACTCCTCTAGTGATTCAGTGATCTCGTTCTCTAGTGAAAGGTCCATGAAATATTACAAAGAAATGTTAATATAAATAAATTATGCTGTAAACGAATATAGTTATCATTAATTATTCTTCAATGTTTTCATTACTTTTTCTTCTTGTTACAGGTAAATAATTGAATAATAAGAACCAAAAGAAAATCAGCTTTCGTTGCATTGTTAAGCGAATATATTTAAATTAGAGAAACCCTTATAATAAATAGATAAGGCCAGTAATATGATATTTCTTTTCTTTAACCCTTAACCACTGATGAACCACCTTAACCACTGGTCTACTACGTACGTACGTACGTAGTTAACCACGTGGTCAACTTAGCGGATTTTTATTTATAACCAAATTATTCGCTAGAATTCGATCGTGCCTTTTTTGGTAGTTTCTTGGTCATCAAAGAAACGTGTAAAGCGGGAGTGTCCAGATGCGTGTCGTCTCTTAGCAGGTTAGTCAGAGTACCTAACAGTGTGTGATTTTTTTATGAAGAACTGAATATGGTTGTCCGTAGATAAAATTCATCATAAACGGTCTAATTCGAGTTCCAAGCCATAATTATCTAAGAAAACACAGTGAGTGAGTTTAAGTCAACAGCGGAAATAGCAAAAAACCAATAATCAGCGAATTGATTTTTAATAAAAAAAACCGACTTCAAACAACGAACTAAAAATTTAAAAAAAAATTAACATAAGATACCAGATACACTAAGATACCAGAGCATTATCATGAAACAAATCACAATCACCTAGCAAGTACGAGCATGTATATAATACAAGTATATTTATTATAGTAATATTTATAATACACTATTTGTAAATTACACTATTTCTGGATGACGAGGCGCAGTGCTACTGACTGACACTTCGACTGTAGGTTCGATTCCCACTCGGGAAAGTGAATTATTTTCATATCGTTGCTCTGGGAAGAAAACTGATAGTGAAGAAACTGAAAAATAATACAGAAAGTGAAGAATAGAGGTTCAATTTTAAACGCTTATAGAAAAATGTTCCCTTTGCATACCTTGCTAAATGCAGGATACTGCGTGAAACTACAAAAAAAAGTCTGTATGGCATAACCCTTGGGGTAAAAAAAATATTAATTTATATTTACGAGGTCCATACTACAACAGTTATGCATATTGCACAGTGGAATATAAACAAAACAATATCTATACAAAAGCTGTCCCTGGGGCTTTTTGAAAATACATTGTCAACTTTTTCATCACTTTGCGCAGACGAGTGTGTAGATACTTTTATTTTAGTATTTGATGATTTTCTAAATTGAATAAATAAAACATGGTCGATAGTATGTCATGAATTTATGTTTTTTTTATTTTTTGTATTCAAACAAGGGATGTTTTCTTAATTTACGTAAATATTATTATTTTTTTTTTACTTTTATATATTTCTCTTCCAAGGTTCGCAGAGGTAATCAGATGTCATCGAAGGGGAAACAAAAAAATGTTTAAGTTAAATAAAATTTGGTTCAATCATTATGTGTAACATGAGTAAGCTTTGAGCTTGACTTTTTCAAATTTTTAAATTAAATGTAAGTACATTTACATTTACAAAAATCATCCAAATAATATAACGTATTATATAAAATCACACATCAATATGGCTATATCTATTTTTGTCATTTCAAAGATTGAATGTAAAGCAAACATATCAAATAGAGGTCGGATGAGGGTAACTCTTTACAACAAAAAAAACCTGAGGGGCAGGAATCTTTAATTGCCCATAAAGCCCTTGGGGAAGGAAGCAAAGAAAGTCAAGGCACAATTTTATTAAGAAGATATCTTTTTGTGGCAAAGAAATGAAGTATCTGTTAGTTTTAAGTTTTATGTTGCTTGTAAAAGTATAACTTCTTGACGGCCGAAATGGCATCTGAAACTACAAGCGAACTGTAAGCGCAATAGTTGTATGTTCAAAGTATACTCAAGTGTATAAGAGTTGTGTGTCCAAAAATTATGGCGTTGAGTTCCTTGACTCATCAACTTGCTTAACTCAAATTGGGAACGAAGTGTGGACTTTAGGTTTTCTCGCGATACTAAAAAAAAATAATAATGCAAGATAAGTAAAAATATAATACTAAACTCTATGTTTTATTTCTTGTTTAAAATAAATCTGTTTTTTTTTCTAAGAATGCAATATTATTTTGTATATTTTGTAAACATCGATCTATATTGAGATAGACAGATTTTAAATAGACAGATTTTAATCTAAAACTGGTATTTTTTTTTCTAAATTATACTTATAATATTATTTTACCTTGTATACGATTTTCAATTAATGAATCACTATAAACACTATATATCGCTTTTGATATATTTATCGAAATATATCAAAAGCATTTAAACGTAACCTTTTAAATATAATTAATTATATAAGGGCAAAAGATAATTAGTAATCACGTATTTCGTCATCAAGGTGCGTGTCGAACGAAAGTAAAAATTCAAGTCACATTGTAAAGTAAGACGGTTATAGCACAGAGGAGCATACTGTAAACAGTTGTGGGTTCGATTTCCAAAAAGTAGAATTATGAATATTTAAAGTATCTGTATTTCTAATTCTGATAAAACGAAATGTGACGTAGAGTTGCGTCAACGTCAACTCTAGCATTCTGATAAAAAGCGTTTTATTTTTAGATAAGTATGCTATATGTGTTTGTGTATATGTCTATATATATATATATATATATATATATGTACGGGTGTGTTACACATTTCCTCGCATTGTTGTATTAATGAAAGTTGGTTCAAGCTCAAAATAGTTTAAAACTTTTATAAAATAATTTTGCATTGTTATATAAATACAATAAGAGTAGTAATAAATAAAATGGTGCTGTAACTGTATTTTAAATATTATTTTCTTTTTACTAAAATAAAAATATTCGAAACTGCATAGTAGTGGAGTGCCACGTAACTAGATGGTGTGGATAGAAAACGACTTCATATCGTAAAGTTTGATTAGAACATTCGACGGCACGTCAAGCAGTTCCCGAGAACAATTCTCATGATAAATTCTCTAATGGATTTATCTTGGGGATTCCAGAAGACTACTTTTTTAAATAATCACTGAGTATACTTTAAATTTAAAAAAGTTCCTTATAAACCTATCAGCTTCACGCTGTATCCCGCCCACTGCTGGGTTGGCAGAGGAAATCTACTGTTAAGACACTACGTTCCCCACTTTCCGCTGAATTCTGGAGATATTGCGTATTGAGTAGCGGAACTCAAACCCTCGGCATCTCGGCGGAAATATAAATTTTAATAAATGTTTCATTTAATCGTATGGGAATTGAACCCGCAACGAAAACGTGACTGGCGTATACATTCACATTTTGTGACGCTGCCACTACTGACATCTAAAATAAAACAATGACCTAAATTACTTAAACATTTTTTTATTTCAAAACGATATATGTACATATGTATGTTTTATTTATATTTTTATATATTACTGTATAGCATAAAAAAAAAATATAACTAATATAATAATGTATAATATTTGTAATACGAAAAACGTCAAATAACAAAATCTAATTCTAAATAGCGACATCTGTAACGTAATATATGAACTAACATGTCCTACTAGAGTATTCATATTTATTTACGGAAACTATTAAAACTATAAACTATAAAATTATTTATTATGCATAACATTCTTTTATAAAGTTATTAAGCACTTAAGTTAAACTATATAAATAACCGTAAAGATCTTATTATGTAAAAGCACTAACTATAAAATGGTAAGAACTTTGAAAAGCTCAAACATGATCGTACATGAAAATTCCGCTAGATGGCATTGTGTAATAAAATTAGTAGATAAATATGACGCTTGTATAGAATAATAAAGTATACATTAAAAAATTGCACAAAATTTACGAAATCATACAGTTTATAAAATAATATAAGTCTATGATGTATTTTCTTATTAGAGTATATTTGGTATGGGTTGAAAAGCTCAATTTCTTTTTTATTGCTAAATATATAGAGCTTTGCATTTAAATGCTTAATCATATAATCATTTTAAAATAAGAAATTATATTTCGTATACATATAATAAAATATACATATAGTTATAATAAAATGTGTACTCACAAAGTCCCCTCGAGTGAAAGTTTTTCATTGCGCTTGCGTGAAAACTTGACCACGCCCCTTAATGCATATCTCGAGCAATTCAAGTATCCCCTTTCCTTTAACAATGAAAAACTTCTCACCACTCATATACTCCTGGTACCTAGTAGACATTTTCCGCTCTAATCGGGATTTCCAGATATCCTTATCCTTTGAAATTAGATTTTCCTTTTTACGTTCCATTCAGAATTTCCAAGTTTTCCCAACCTCTTCGCGTTTTATGTGGTCCTGGTATATTTGTTCGTAGCCGCGAAGCCTTCTACGAGGTTGCTACGAATTTGCTACGCATACTAGTAGCGCCATCTGTGCGAGTTGATGTGAAGCAAATATACGAAAAGTAAGTTTACTTTTCGTAGTAACTTCTAAAAGTTATACTCTTACTATTTATAAAAAAAACAACGTCTGATATCTGATTTTAAAAAATATATATATGAAATACTTTGAAATATCAATAATTTAATATGCAGGTTATTTTATTTTTTAAAAACAATGTTTATACTTAAGCTGGCCTTAAGACCAGGCGCAGGCGTACAAGCGTATGACTAATAACATGACAGGTTCGATTGCATTCAAGAGAATTAGAAAAATAATACTAATAATAGTGATTACTTAGTTCCGGTATCGAGGCAAAGCGTGACGGTGGATTCCTCTACTTAACACCCAATGCTGCCAAAATTCGGCGGATAATAAGGAACGAAGTATCACTAGGTTCACCTGCCTACCCTGCTGTGTGGGGTGTGTGATACAGGGTGTTTACCTCTATTTGTAATATACTTATTTGATATATAAGTTTTGTATTTTAACAAAAACGTCGCTAAATCTATTCTTGAAACATATTATAAATACAATTTTATACGTAAATGACACTTGTTTGTATTAAGTGGTTTTGTTCTTTCCATAATAACTCACTTAACACAGTAACCCAAATTTCTTGTTTACGTTTTCAAAAGGTATTTAGCTTTGAAGGTAAAGTGAGCTTTTATTCACTTAGTGGGAGTTTTTGTTATAAAAATGTGTATGTTGTGTTGCATTTATGTTGCAACAATACCTATACATAATTTAAAAAAATGCATTCACCAGCCTCCTAAGTAATAAACACTATATAAAAATGTTGTACCAAATCTATTGTATAGGCTGAAAATGAAAGAAGAATCAAGAGAAAGTTTTTTGTTAAATTCAATAACATCCGAATATTACAAGACGTGTGTTGGCGAAGAGAAGATAAACACAAATTCTAACTTCACTCCGAAATAGAAGCTCAAGGGATTCAACGTTTTTTCCACTTTGTTTTATTTTCTTATCAACATAACTACATGACTTGAGTTGTCAACATTTCATATTTTAGTTGTTTTTTTTATATTTGGAAATATTATACATGTTATGTCTCCTTAGTAGCATCTCACTGCCATAGCTATTTGGATATGATTTTCAGCTGAAAGAGAAGAAGAAGCTTCTTTAAAGAAACAATATGTTCAGAAGTGCTCGTTATAAGCAAGAATGATGATGATAGTGTCAAATCTATTGATTTTTTTTTATAATAAAAAATATTATAATCTTTTTTAAATACATTAAAAAATTTAAATAAAATAAATAAAAATATATTGTCAGTGAAAAAAAATTAAAAGTTTTTAATAAATAACGATTAAAAGATTCTGATAAATGACGTGAACAAGGTACTAAATTTTAAAAGAAATTTATCACCAGTCTATGCAAATAAAGCAAGTGTATTCAGTAAAATTTACATTCTACAAGATATTCTTTTGTTCTGGCTGGTAGCTGATGTATGCGGAGTTGCCAAATGGGAAAACGAACGTAAAAATTCTCTTCAGTACATCTCCGCATCGAAATTCTAAATTTAGGAATTCATTGTGAAATTAAATGATTTTTTTTCTTTTGGTTTTAAAACTTTTATGATTTCGGATTATATTCACAGTAAAACGTTTTCATCGAGGCCGTCGTGGCGCGTCGTAACCGTAACGTGACTGCAGGGAATAAATTATTATTTCTTAATATTTTTATTTTTTCACTCTGGCACCAACACAATAATCCGGCGTTGAGTTGTGTCACTTAGCACGCAATGCCTTGAAAAAATTGGAAAAATTCGGAGAACGGAGTGTCTTAACACTAGGTTTCCTCTTCCTCTGTTGAATGCGGCATACAGAGTGAAGCTGATTTTATTTTTTTCATTACCTTGGTCTGGTAACTAGGCAAAGCGTGTCGTTGAGTTCCGTCACTCAGCATTCAATATCTCCGCAACACGTGGACTCAAGAAGGTTCCCTCTACCTACACGACTAGGTGGAAAAAGCGTAAAGATTCTTTTTTTTATACTCATACATTGAAAATAGATTATAATAACTTTATAATTATAATGTAATAAGTCCAAAATATTATTTGCCCGTAATAAAATTAAATTACTTAAAAACGCTAAAGTGCCATAAGCTTAGCTACCAATTGCCTAATTTAATTATCTACTCAGTGAAACGAGATGAGGGCTGAGTAGGCTTTTCTTTTCGTCTTCATTTTAAAAATGTAGCAAATATTTATGTAGGATTATGATTTTGTTTGCTTGATAAAAAACGTTTAACTTTAATTGTTATGTAACAAAGAATCATAAGAATTTTATATGAAACTACCAATTTTGCTATATGGATATGATTTCCATTAAAATGAATGCTTTGCTCTCGCCAGGCTCAAGCCAAGTCAAGTTGATATAAAATTTAAAGTAATCATCCGTCATTAAAGTAAATCTAAGCTATATGTTACTTGCAATATGGACGAGAGAATATTTAATATGTAGCGCAGCTTAAAACTGTTGTGTTTACTAAAATTAGTTAAAAAATAAGTGGTTTATCAAAATTATATTTTTTATATTCTTATATTGCTGGCTCTATTGTAGGTTAATAAATGAATATAATGAATTCAACACAACAAAGGATGCGGAAGTACGTAGAATTATACTACCGGATGTATGCATTCTCATACAGTGTGCTTCAAGCGGATCATAAAAGTATAGCTATATACATATTTATACTTTACGTTATGATATTCTGTTTAAGACTTTCCTTTCTTGAATTGGTTGTCTTTTTTTAGCTTCAGGCTGTAGCAGAGTATACAAAGGTAACTTGGGAACCTAGTGTTAAAACGTTTCTGGCGAAATGAAATATTAAATATTTCATTTCGTCCAGTACGAATCCATCCCACATCGCTTACAGTGGCACGCTTGTGCCCCTGCGCCACCGATGCTACTTATTGTATCGAATGAGATATGATACATGGTAATGTATAAGCTGCATAAAAAATACACGTAAAATACAGGATAGACTAGACTAGGCTAAGTAGTCTAGACTAACTTCACACTGCCCAACGGTGCCCGAACCAGCTGTGCACGTTCGTCTTCATTCTCACCGTGATATTTTCGCCTACTACCTGTCATTCTGTGTATCTCTTTATTACGAATTTGATCAGCTGAGCTGATTCCGCATATACTACGAAGAGATCACATCTCCACAGCATTTATCTTTCTTTCATTCTTCTTCTGTAATATTCACGTTACGGTGCCGTATAACAGCGTCGGTATTAACATTGCACTGTATTCGGCCTAACGCGCAGCTGTGGTGACGTTTCGCCGTCTCACCAATGCAGCTTAGGGTCCGTTAACCCTGTTACCGGTAGCAATACGCTTTCCCACATCCATCTCGTATCTTCCATCTCTGCTGCAACAGTTCGTTCACTTGTTCTTGTATCTTACGAGTACACTGATCTTATCTTTCATTGTTTCTTCTTTTCTTTCAAATAGAATGAAAAGAAATGAAAATATATAATTTAAAGCATACACTTTAGTATTATTTAAAGCCCATACTATTATGAACGAATTATCGATTAGAAAAGCTCGTTTATATATATATATATATATATATATAT
>DWAO01001100.1:15000-20543 GCA_018230605.1 Heliconius congener | reverse complement strand
AACATATTGTATTAGAATTTAAGATAGACATTGTACAAGCTTAATAGTATTTTACCCTGGAAGAAATATAAGTTCTATAAAAGTCTCGGGGTGTTTGATTTCTTTACAATATATAATACATCTTCTTTGTCTTTTACATATGTACAGATATGCATAGATTATATAGAGTAAGAATAATTTTTTTTGTAATTGACGAAAATGTGTTTTCTTTTACCGTTCCTACTACCATCTCCCATTTTAAAGCAAAAATTAAACGAATCTTGCTTTTTTAATCATCTAAATGTATAATTGGTTATCATAATGGAAATGCTACTTTCTTATGTAAAATTATACATGATTTAAGAAACTTATGAGTGTTAAATAGAAAACAGGGGCTAATCAATCTCTGCGTACTCTCCTAAATACGGGACACACAATAAAATATAATAAAACAACAATATTACAATAAATCTTTAATTACTCGACGCGGTACTATAAACATTTATTACAATAAGTGCATTAGAGCTCAGCCTGAGGAAGTAAACGAACACAGTCGATGGGAAAAGCGCACACGTTACTCACAGTACGGTCGACGAGTCGTGGCCGCCTTGAACTTAGCTGAGATTCATCGACCATATTGTGTTATATTAATATTATGTTATTCTTATATTAGTATAAACACTTTAGGAAAAATGGCCAAACTGTGTGAAGATTTTTTTTATTTTAATAATAATTTGTTTCTGCAATAATATTATGAGGCCAGTCATGGCGCAGAGGCACAAAGTGTGACTGTAAACGCGACTGGTTATGGGTTCGATCCCCACTCGAGGTGATGAAATATTATTTTATTTTGCCATTTCTTCGCATTGGCGTGCTTCGCGAGGCATACGCGACGTTGAGTTCCGCTACTCAACAAGCAATTCCCCCAGAATTCAGCGGAAAGTGGGGAACAGAGTGTTTGTGTGTGAAAAATTGTTATAATTCTCCTAAAAGTTGAGACTTGTTTTAATATAACGAAAAAATTCTTGATACTAAACACGAATTACTATATATTTTACATTCGAAAAAATATTTTAAAGTTTAGACCATTTTCCTCTTAACAGTGATTAGTACGTACAGTACTTATTTACTTTAACTGAGACAAGTCTCAAGTAAAGCTAAAGTTACATACAACATTATACAATGTATTATAGCAACATATTTAAGTTTCTAATTTTAAATGAAAAAATTGTTACAAAATGATAATGAAGAAGGATTTCACTTTCTATAAAAACAAAACAAATAGAAAAATGTCGCAAATTTACATCAAATTTTATTGTACAATGTAAATAAGCTTATTGTAAACAGAATCATTTAGAAATCGAGACACGAAGGGAGTGTGATATCGATATTACAAACATTTTTAAACTATAAAAAAATTCTAGAGGACTCTATTATACTCTATTTTTATTCATAGACGACACGTCAAAAGCATATTAATAGAAAATATCGCCGATGCGATCACTCGTCAAAACCTTGGCTACTAAAACTATAAAACACTGAAAAAATATACTAATAAATAAATTTATAGTTAAATAATTTTTATTTTGTTTCGATAATTAAAATCTTAAATCATTGTAAATATTTACTAAAACTTATGATAAAATAACTCTTAAGGATATAAATCCCAAATGTGAGGAAATGGAGATTAATATTTTAACAAATTCTGATGGTAAAAATCCGAGTCTCATTTTTTAAATAAAACAAAACACTTTTTATGTTATATTTTTTTTGTTGAGTCAATTCCTAGGATTTACTAATCCAAATTTACAAAATATGTGCCTTTACAAATTTCTAATGAATTCACAGAAATAAAATGGTTTATAATGCCTCAAAAGTTATATAACATAGATAAAGCTATAGAACTTAAATCGAACTTTTATTATTATGGGCAACTCCCACACGCTTATGTAATTTAAAACTAACAAAAACACAAAACCACAATGCTATATTGAAAAATAACACTTAATAAGCACGTAAATTATATTTTGAAATACATAAATTATATAAAAAAGTTAATATTATAAATAAATCCTCCTAGTCGGGGGATTGAATGCACGATCCTCTCCTTACTAGTCAAAGTCACTGACAAATGGACCAACATGCCTAAAGAACTAAGAGAATAGAGTTGTAAAATTATTTACTTTAAATTTTATAAAATATGTATAGTTATTTATTACTGGTTTATTATTTAACTTTAATAAACCTATTTTTTTATATATTCAATTATCTTGACACATATAAATATAGTTTCATATAAATAAACGCTTTCAAATCAACAAGATGGACGAAGCATTGACGAACACTTTCTTTTTAACTATAATTACCATTTTCATTTATTGAATGCAACGGGCCGTGGGTTCATATACTACTCATGAGTAATCGTTTTATTTATAATAGTTGCGTTCAACGGAATATGCCGTAGAAATTAGGGACGAAAATAGAGAATGGAATAAAGCATTACTGAGTGCTCTACTCTTATTTTGTATTGTTCGAGAAACAAAAATACAACAAATTTTATTATTTCAAAACAAAAATTATTTTTGAAATTGTATCGTTTCATCAGAAATCATTAAAAGAGACGAGAAAATTGATTTTAAAATACACACAAGTTGTGCGTCTGCTTTTCAAAATATAAAAACTAAAGTTTTTAAAAAGTTAAAAAACTATTTTGTTGTAAAATCATAATACATATAGGAAAGTTCCCGCAATCAGTTTGTATAAAGCGTGGTACTTATTGTACAATCAAAGTGGACTATTCTCATATATCGAGTACCCAAAACATGAAATATACATTTTTTTCAATATTTTCTCTAAAACGTATAATAATATAACAATTACAGTTATATATATTAACAATTAATAAACTAAATACTATTAAAAACGGGGCAAAATAATGACAAAATCAGCAACTAGCTCTTAGACTATATTGTCACATTAAATACTTAGTCATAAGAAATATCTTATAAGCCAGGGATAACTGGCCTCACTTATATCGAACTTCTTATATTGTTGGAAGAAAATGAAAACCTTACAAATACATTTTTTTATCATATAAAATTGTCATCGTCAGAGATAGATAATTGTGAATTTAATTGCTTTTATATTTGCTATAAAAAAACATTTAGATAATTTTATTTGCGTAAAATATCAGTTTTAAATTTATATATTTTTAAAAATGATATTTCATTTTATACATTCTCTTGTAATAAAAACACTTTTTCAGCATGTACAAAGTTTTACATGCACAAAGACTAAATAAGAAAAAGCTGTTGTATTATTTATACTCGTTGAAGAAAATATTTTTGGGTGCCAGCCCATAATATTATAAGTACTAATATTAAAATTTCTATATTTAATTATGAAATTAACATTGTTTAAAATGTATATTAGCAGGTTTTGAAACAAAGCTTTCTAATAAAATACATATATAAAGAAACAATAACAATTTGAAAGAAATATAAAGTTCTAAAAGCGTAATTTAGACATCAGTCATTATAATAAAAATAATAATTTAAGTTTATTGATACTTTTTAATAGTAAGTTCTTGTTGTACTGACAAAACTGACTATTCTGCCTTAATACTGTAGTAACAGGTTAATTAATAATAAAGGTCAGTAAACCTTTATTAGTTGCCAATATGTCAAATCAAAATTATTTTTCGAGCCGCCATTTTCATGTTAGTTCTAAAAAAAGAATCATGTTTAATAACATTTAGACAGTAAAATTAGAATTAATTGATATTATAATAATAAACTAATAAAATTTATATAATATGTAAATTTGCTAGGCCAATGCACCAAAGCTAAATAATTTAATGGATTTTTCTAAAAATCGTAACTTGTGTTTTATTAATTAATGTTTTTCTCAAGCTTTTAAAAAAAATAAAAATATATATATTATATGTAACAATGAAATGAAAGTTGCCCCATTTATTTATAAATACTACTACTACATTTCTCACATTCGGTGCATGTCAGTAGTAACTACACCGAATGTTTTGACAATATATGAAAAAGATAGTATATATTATTTTTGGCTACGTGAGAAAGAGACAAATTATGTATATTTCTTACATACCTATAAAAACATCGATGAAGTACGATCGACGAGTCGTGGCCGCCCTGCAGCTGTGTGATATTTTCTTACAAAATTCAGAAAACTTAACTTCAAGGCGGCCGCAACTCATCGACCGTACTATACTAACATAACAATATATTAATTAAAAATAGCTACGAGTCATGTGCATGTTTCTATGGGACGCGGATGATCTTGATGATGGGCTTACGGGGGTTGGGAGTGCTGGGCGTGGGCATGGTAGGAGTGTCGTTACCGTGGAGCCAGCGCGGTTAGGAGGGCGTCAGCAGAATTATGACATAGGCCTGCGTCACGAGCTTCGGCCAAACGACTGGTACCTGCTATCCGTTTGTTACTAGTATGTGTTGTTAATGTCAATACACGAATATAAATAATACAGCTACGAATCAGGCGCGTGTTTCTGTATGGCACGCGGATGAGCCTGATGCTGGGCGTGGGGGTGTTGGGGGTGCTGGCCATGGGGATGTTGGAGGTGTTGAGAATGCTGGGCGTGGGGATGTTGGGGGTGTCGTCGCCGGGGCGCCAGTGCCGCTAGGAGGGCTCTGGCTGAATAGGGGCATAGCTCCGTGCCGTCTCGGGCTCCGGCCACTCGACTGTTGCCCGCTAGGCCGTTAGTTATGTGTCTGTGGGGAATTTGAACATTTGTTTCATTATTCTATTAAACTATAATTTCTCTTAAAAAAAATATAACTGTTGAGATTGCTAATTATAATACAGAAACTAATTAAATATTGTTAATCAATGATTTAAATTAAAAATAATAGTTTACATTGTTAAACAATAAAAAATGTGACTTAAACTATTGAATTGCTGGTAAAGTATACGTCGTTCAAACAGTTAAGCATTACAACACAAAAATTATTTGACTTCCACTTTAATCCTATTGAAGTTATTGAAATTTTAGTTTTTTATTCTAAGCTTCGGCTAAAAAAATATAAAACTCTAAAAAAAATACAAAAACCAAGGAAAAACAAATAGGAACAAATAATATATTACCGGAGCACATGAAAAGGTACGTGCTGTACAGACAGCCACTCAAGCCCCGCGTCACCCAACGCCGCGGCGCCGATGAACTTGGAGGCGTTCGCGCACGAGAACACCACCACCACGCGGCTGCCCTCCTGGTATTTGACGAATTTAATTATTATCAATGTTAGTTCCATGACGTCCCCCGCATATAGCAGAGTGCTCGAACGCGGATCTCAACGCCGCGCTTTGTTATGTTACTAAAGCGAAGAAACTGAACATAATTCATTCCCTCGCGTGAGAATCGAACCCACCGGCGTCCACAGTCAGGTGATGTACCGCGCATCACGACGGTTTTAAATCTGTTTACAAGTAGTTCCGAATTCTTAATTAAAATAAAAACTACTCTCATTTTATGTGGCGCTGTGGTCAGTGGTATTCAAACGGTTATAGAAGTACTT
>DWAO01001100.1:0-10000 GCA_018230605.1 Heliconius congener | reverse complement strand
ATAATTGTATTTTTTTTTTTTATATTTTTTTCATTTTTGGGAAAAAAATAATATTGTATTAGGCTTTTATAGAGTAGTTAAAACTGTGAGTTCATTTAAAGTGCTGCTGACAAAAACACCCCTTTATAAACAAGCTGTTATAACATATAAATACCTAGAAAATATTTGTGTGTCCATCGTAGCGGACATCAGTACCAGCTTCAAGTCTTTCTGTCTAGCGAGGGCATCACGCAACGCTATTAGAAGGAAATCACTGAATTTGTCACGTTCGTGAACTTCGTCCACCAGCACGTGGGTTACACCTGAATAAAAAAATACATTTCTTAATGATGTAGCGATGAATGTTATTTTCCAGAATTCGGCGGAAGGTGGGGAATAAACGTCTTAAGACTAGGTTCACAGGTTCCCTTCACCTAAGAACTCATATAGGACGGTCCTGTGTGCGGGTTGCAGTGTGAAGCAAAAAAAAACAATAAAATATGTATTATTTTATCACCTTTAAGTTGTAAATATTTTAATTGAATAATATATTTTATTTAATATATCGTTTTTTCAACAGCTGACTCTCAAAACACGGTTAAAACAACAAGGAAATTACACATGAAATGTCTGGATCAACAATAACCTATATTATAATGTATGAATGAAAATAACATCTCAAGACTAATCTCAGAATTGAAATCACCTTATGAATACGGGCCCTAATATAGTAATCAAACTCACCAGTCAAAGCCGTATCACCACCCATAAGAGTGCGTAATAGAACTCCGTTGGTACAATATGTGAGAACAGTGCGGGGACTGACACGGGATTCCAGTCGTATTTGATAGCCTATGGACTGACCTATTTTTTCCGTACGCTCATGGGCTACCTGGAATATATATAATTAATGTTTTTTTTTTGTTTTAGTATTAATATTATGATGCCGTTGATGTTCAATTTATAATTGACGGGATAAAACTTAAATAATAAAAAATCTTGATTAAAATTAATGATTGTGTGAATGATAACACGCCTTGCGAATGAAATGCTCGCTCCAGTCTATTTCAAAGGTATCATTGTCACAGATAATCAAATATGTATTTGTTTAAAATTTATTTTTAAAAAATAAGTCCCGCTGATTTTCTTGCGCCGCGGGTTTTCTCAGGTCTGAGGCATTAACTTTAGTGAACTGGTGATAAACTATTTGACGTTCAAAAAATTAAGCATGTAACTTCTTATTTTGAATAAAATTATTTGAATTTGAATTTTGAATCAGACACAGCGTGGGGGTTGACATCTGATGTTCAAGGGGGAGTCTCCAAGAAACTAAATTATTATATATAAATACAATAATTCTCCTGAGTTGTACCCATTACTATAGTGCTCACAATTAAACACTGTATCATTGTGGTCAAGAAAGTTGAAGATAGATGAATTAATGACGATTTCAAACATCACTGATGTATATATAGTTGGAATTGACAGACATAACCTTGTGATAATATAATTTTGTATTTATTAGATAAGCCTAAGCTGATTTTAAGGATTCTTATAAATCAGGAAAATAAACATTCTCCTTAGTGGAGATTCAAAACAGCGCCAAAATGATTCCTAATAATAAACTACGATTAAGTTTAAAGTAACATTTTTGCTTTAATTTATTGATACAACTTAAATTTCAAACAATTACAACATAAATAACAAACTAAAAACACAAAAAGCAATTTTTAAACTGTTCTTGAATATAGCAGTAATCAAACTCATTTTATAATATTTTTACATTTATAAACGTAAAAATATTGATTGTTTTTTAAAAAAACACTATAATCACAATAAATCACATAAATATTATATATTTTTTACTCACCCTCTCAGCGACTGAAACCGCGGAAATCCTTCTCGGCTGTGTACAATATATCCTAGCTGCTTGTTTGTTCTCTTGACAATAGTCTAATAGAAGCTGGGGTAGTTGAGTGGTCTTACCGCAGCCGGTGGCACCAGCTACTATTATAACCTGAAATTTTAGGTATTTTTTTAGCTTCATGCTGTAATAATGAACACAATAATTCTTAATAGCAATATTGTTGAAAAATTTATTATTGTACTATAAAATTTGTAAATTAATTCTACATCAATGTTGCCATATATTTGCTCTCAGTGATTTAATGTGTCTATTTTGACATGAAAGAAAGAAATATAATTTAAGCAATAAAACACAAGTCATTTTCAGAAAACAACAAACTGACTGTATAAAATAGAACAAACAAACACAATAGTTTATTAGGTTTAATAACAGTCATCATCCATTAAAATTTTATAGGACATTCATAATAAATGAAATCTCTGAAAAACCAAATCAGCTTCACCCTGTAAACCTGTACACACTAGATTAGGCAAAGAAAACCTAGTGTTAAGACACTTCGTTCTCCACTTTCCGCCGAGTTCTGGAGGCATTGCGTGTTGAGTGGCGCAACTAAATGCCGCGCTTTGCTTCGACACCAACTGAAGAAATGAATATTTACATATAAATGTAAATAAATATTTTATTCCCTCAAGTGGGGATTGAACCCACAATCAGTTGATTTTACAGTCACACTTTGTGCCCCTGCACCATGACTGGTCTCTCACGTTCATATTAATAATAAAATCTTTATTTTCTTCTCATAAACCTTGGCCATAATACATACACATTTTACAAATAAACCAGTGGCTGTACATAATATAATATAATAATAAAACATTTTATTTTATATATACTAAAAGCTAAAAACTAAATTGTTTTAATTATTCATTTACTCACTTGGTTATGTATTACAGCATCAATAAGATCTTGTCTCTGCTCATACACTGGTAGCTTTTCCCTAAATTTCACTAGGTCAGGATTGTAAGTTGTGTTAGGAATCTGTAAATAAATTAATATACTATTAAAATTTCTTTTTTTTAAGCTTTACACTGTATGCTGCACATAACTATGTAGACAGATGGAATCTGGGAGCCTAGTGTTTTCTATTAAGACACTTTCGTTGCTCACTTTGTGCCAAATTCTAGAAGCCATTATGTGCCGAGTCACAGAACTAAACAAATGAAAATATTCAATATTTCATTTCTTCATGTGGGAATCAAACTCACAACCGGTTGTGTTTACAGTTGTGCAGTGTATAGTATATCCAGTTGTAGCTGGGGCCAGACATGTCCCTGTGCCACAACTGACACTGCACAGCAACTGGCCTCAAGATTATTATTTTTCTTACATTTTTGTTGTATTATTCCAGTTTTCTTAATAAGTATTAATTTTTTTTTTATCAGCTTCACACTAGCATCAGCCTAGTCAGAGGGAACCTAGTTATTGGTGAAAAACAATGCTGCATTAAAATTTACCAACAGCTTAAATGAACAAAACCAAGCTACTAATAGTTTTAGATAATAATACATGTAACCATCAAATAGAAATAGTTCACCTTGCTGACTTTTTACTATTTTTATTTATATCACACATTATACTTATTTGTATAACTTTTAGAATTGATAATAAGTGAAAAAAATTAAATTATAAGGGTCTACTTAATATTATTGTTTTGTTTAACTGATAAATCTATTGGGATAAAACTCCAGATTCCAGAAGTAAAACTGGAGGAATAAGCCATAAAATTTTATAAATTACTAAAAAATTATAAAAAATCCCTATAAGTATAAGTAACATGAGCATATACAAATTTTTAATTTGACTACACTTTATTATTTTTCTGTTTAAATATAATATAGCAATTTTCTGGCTACCTGTGCCACACCATTATTTAATTGTCCAAGAGACTTATGGCTCAGTTGTGGGGATCGTTCCTTTTCCGGACAACAACTTAAGTCATCTTTCTCCTTGCTAGTCATAGGAAATGCATTGAAGAGCTCCGTAATAGTACATCTCATGTTAGAATCCAATATGAGCTTAGCATCATTCTGGATAATGGTAGAACCAGTTCTTTTATATATTGTTAAATAGCGATTTACACCTGAAAATAATACAATTTAAAATAAACATTTCTAAGATTTTTTTTTAACCAAGTTGAAGCTCAGCAGAACATCAAAACAATCCATTCTCTACTTTCTGACAAAATTTAAGACGAAGAGAGATTGCATGTTGAGTGATGAAGCTCAATATTGCAGTTTACCGGAGCAGCAAAATGAAATAAATTCATTCAAGTAGGAATCAATACAGGCTTAGCTACTGTCCAACTGCCTCACAATGGCCTTACAATTTAATAGAAAAAATATATTTACTTTACATTTATTTTACACAATGTGCTACAGAAATTGATTTAGATTGTGCAATTTTTATAAACATGATTCAAGAATCAAGACTAAAAATTAGGGATAAAAAATATATATAGATGGAAGAGAGTAATATTTTTTAACAGTTCGTGCAAATATCTGTTTACAAAATAACGAAATAAATATTAAGTCGATAAAATCTTGGCTTTACCTTTCCCGCGCGATTTAGACTTTAAGCCCAGTTTCGCTACTGTTTCATGGATGAATCCTCGTTCTTGAGCGGAGAGGAATGTTGGAAACTTCAATTCCGTTTCATTTTCATCGCTGATGAACTTATCTAGTTGGATTTTCAGGGCTATGCTAACGGATTCCGCTATGGGAAAATGCTTATTGCCTATATTACGTCTCCCTTTCTTAGCACTCATTTTATATTATGCTAGTAAACAGGATCAAATTTAAAAATTAAACATTAAAGAATATAAAAATATTCTATTTTGTTTACTCTACATAAATGGAGAATAAATAATATGTGACATAGACTATTGTCTATTTGATATTTTGATATTTTAGAACAGAAAACATAACATTTCGTTTAATAAAAAAGTATTCCTAAAAAGAACTCTATGGGTTGCGTTAGTAGAATATAAATAAATAAATAATTATAGATGCTACATTTCTTTTATTAATATTACTGACTTTTATTTCAATTGTAAATAATATTATAATTTAACTGAGTAATCATAATTTGTGGGAATGTATACAATTTTAAAATTATTTGGCAGTTTGGTTCTTGGGACATATTATTCAATAGAAGGAAAAATTGTAAATGTAGTAGGGTACGATAAAGAAAGTCTATGAGATAAGTCCTATGTGTATATTTCCCTTACTTACAGTTTATTTCTTTAATTATACCGTTTCGAGCGTGCCTGTTCAACACGTTTTCACTTTGCAAATCCGATAATGATATCTACTATTATATGATCTATGATAAATATCAGTTTATATCATCCTATATATACCCTTTGGGTATATGTATTCTGTGATGTTAACTGACAGCTGCCATTATCCGTAATTGCACGTGGATTTTAATTTTCTGCGCGCTACACTACCTATAATATAAATATTCTGCATAGAAAATTAAGCATTTTAATTGACTTTCCTGTTACATAGTATTTTCAGTGTTTTTTAAACATTAACTTAATCTTAGGAAACCTACATTCAGTTTTAAATGTAAATTTTGTATATAAATATCACAAGATGTCCAAGAAAATAAAACATTTAGTTGTGGACACAACTGCTTTTATACGAGCAGCAAATTTACAGGATATTGGAGAAACTATTTATACTATTCAAGAAGTCGTTGACGAAATCACCAATGATAGGCAACGTCGAAAATTAGTCGTATTACCATATGATCTGAAAATAAAAGATGTATTTGCAGAAAACGTTAAATTCGTCACTGAATTCTCTAAGAAAACTGGTGACTATATTAGTCTTTCGGCTACTGATATAAAAGTTATGGCTTTGACATATCAGTTAGAAAAGGAGTTAGTTGGAACCGACCATTTGAAAACTGAACCTACTATGAGAAAAACAGTGAATGTAACTGGACTCCCTGGATACAATACAAATGAAAATAATAAAGAAAAACAATCTGATAATCTTGTTAATAAAGAAGTAGAAAGCCCTAATAACAAAAATAAAGTAACTGTAAGCGATGGAGTCAAACATCATAAGGAAACTAAAAGTGCTTCAGTAGATATTAGAGAAGAGGAAATTGAGGATGATTCACAGTTTGCAGAACAAATAGCTGAACAAATCAAAAATATGGATTTGCAAGAAAACAGTGTAGTAGATAAATGCATAGTTAAGGTATTAGATAATGAAGAAGATGAAAGTGATGATGATAGTCAGAGTAGTGATGATGATGATGATGATGACGACTCGGACGGTGGTGAATGGATAACACCAGGAAATGTTTCGGAAAAGAAAAAAGAAATGGAAGATGGTGAATTTGAAGATAAAAATGTTGAAATTGCTTGTATCACATCTGATTTTGCCATGCAAAATGTTTTAAAACAAATTGGTCTAAATGTAACCTCAATAGATGGTAGAGTTATAAGACAACTCCGCACATTTATTTTTAGATGCACTACTTGTTTTAAGACAACTAGTGTTATGACAAAGTTATTTTGTCCTAAATGTGGCCACTCTACTCTAAAAAAAGTGTCTGTGAGTGTAGACGATGATGGAAATCAACATATACATATAAATGGTAGAAAGCCCTTGACAGCTAGAGGCAAACGTTTTAGTTTACCTACTCCAAAAGGTGGACAACACTTCCAATACCCAATTCTTACTGAAGATCAACATATTCACAAGAGATTTGCAACAAAAATGGCCAGAAACAAGACTAATGCCTTAGACCCAGATTATATTGCAGGGTTCTCACCTTTTGCCATGAAAGATGTCAATTCAAAGTCTGCTGTGTTAGGAGTCAGAGCAAATACACAAGATGTTAAATATTGGATGAAGAACTATTCAAAGGGAAAGAAGAAATAAAATAATATAGATTTTATATTTATATATTGTCAAAATATACAACTATTACAAAACTATTTTTTTTATATTATTATTATATTCATATTACAAATAATTTTTTACATACAATTCTAGTATTGTGCAAGATCTTAGGTAAATAGTTATAAACAACTTAAGGGTTAGAACTCATTATGATAACATTTGTAAATACTTTTGAACAAAAGCACTTTTGGGCTTATAAATTATTTATTAATTCTTATAAGAATTATTCTTTTAATTTTTCTTCAAAAAATTTAAACACTGATTCAATACATTTGCAAGATGTCATTTCATGCTTAGGATGACCTGAAATCAAAGTTAAATCATAGAAAAATTATTATGTTTTTAATTGTATTAGTTTCATTCATTATTCCACCTAAAGCAAAGTACGTGGAAAAAAGGGTAAAGGGTAGAGTTGGACACTATTCTTTAAATTTGAGACACAGCATGTTAAGTGGAGGAGCTCAACATCCCCGTCTACCAGAGCAGGGAAATGTAAAAAAAATAATTCCACAGGGATCAAACCCACAACCATTACATTTGCTGTAATACTGCTTCACAATAGTCTATTTTTTTAAATATTTATACACAAAAATAATTGCATGTACCTGCTGACACTCTAATAATATCAAAATCAGGAGTTTTCATTGGAGTATCCAATAGAGACGAGCTTGAAATCCAATTTTTGGCCACCTTAAAAAGAATCATTTTTTTTAATGAAAAGTAACTTTTTTAATTAAAAGTAACTCAGGAGCCAAATTATGGTCCATGATTGAATTAAATTTTACATTTAAATTGAGGTCATGAATCCTTAACAATTCTTAATCCCTGCTAACAACAATGATATAAAAATGGAAGTGAAATTTTAGTCTTACTTACATTTTTCAAATGTTTTGACACTTTAACACCAGAATATCCATGTACTGAGTCTGTTAAGGCCACTGCTTTTACTTTTTTCTCAAAAACCTTTTTTTGATTGTCTGCCAACATTACAGTAAGAACTCCTCCATAGCTATGTGCCACAATAAGAATATTATTTGCTTTAATATTTGAAATATATTTTTCCCAAACATATTTTGCATGATCCTCAGCACTGCCACTGTTTTTAATTGTTTTATCTCCACGGGAATTATCATTTGAATTTAAAACAACTATACCATATCCTTTCACTTGAGCTTGTTTAATATAAGGTATTTGAGTGCCATTATCAAGACAATCATTTATTATTACTCTGTAACATACACATAAAAACTTTAAAACTATTTCCATATAACAGGAGTTAATATGTTGATAAGTCAACTTGCATACATATTTTTTTATCATAAAGTACATTACAATTGCTTTATTTATAAGGTAAATAAATGACTAAATCAATAGATAAATTTTACTGCACACACCAAACTAGTGTTTTTTTAAATAGCTGTCTCGCAAAGAGTACTAAACAGATAATTGCACTTAAAAAAATATGTATGTTGTTTATGCAAGATTTAATCAACTTATTCATGCCTAGTTCAAAGTTATTAATAAAAAAAATCTAATAAGAGCTTACGATCTAGCCCACTGTCCTGCTCTTACAGCTCCAGATCCATGTATCAATATCAAAACTGTATCTGTTTTATCATAACCTTCAGACACAAATATAAAAGTACCATTGTCTTCAGTGCTTCCTTTAGGTACTGGTAGCCTTATCAAATTTACCTCAGTTTCAAGAAGATGATAAATATGTTTTGTAATAGCTGCTCCTAACACTTCATAATGCGTTTGACACTCTTGATGATCATTGCTTATATTAAACTGAAAAGGTTCTTCACCCGGTTGTCCATTTTCACCTATTTTTCTTAACTGGCCTTCTTCAAAAAGAAAATATTACAATTAAAATAAGTGTTTTTATTTATATTATCAAAATTTGGTTGATGTTTGACATTTACCCAAATTAAAAGCGTAACCCAAGTCGCCAATAGTTTTGGCTGAAGACATGGTTATAATTGTAGATAAAGAATGATTTATCCTATATAGTGGTATATTTCGCCTAAGAGCAAGTGATTTGAATGTTAAACGTATCGTGTTCATGAATCTTTTTGCTATAATGAGTTTTAAATCACAAAATAAACAAAATCGACAAAAAAAATTTCGTTGTTTACATATTTGTAAATTGACAATAACAATTTGAATTTGACATTTGTCAAGGTAACGTTTCTACGTTCTGAATTTTGGTTTGAGGAATACAATATTTACAAATCTATAAAGATGGCTATTACACTTCAAGTCAGCATTAATTAACAGGAAAATACAACAAAATTAAATTAAAAGTGCAAATTTTGCTAAAACCAAGTAACAAATAATTAAAACAAAAGGATAATTAAGATTTCATAAATAACATATATTTACCTGGGAATGTAATTTATTGAAAAAACCTTTACAATAACATGAAAGATTTACAACTACTTAAGTAGATGAAATATACAATCATAAATAAGTTTATAGTTGCAACATAACATAATCACAATATATAAAATTAAACATAATATTTTATTCATTATACCAATCTAGAAATAGCAACGTAAATGACATGACTAATAAGAAGAATAAGATATAAACTCTGAGCCCAGCATTCCTTTGGATTGCTTGTTTTATTTGTTCATTGGCATCTTTCATTGTTTCTGTTGTACCCACAACTGTGTTAGCAATTTTGTCTATGTCCTGTTCTTGTTGTAAGATCTGATAATAAAGAACAATAATAATCAAAATTAACATATACATTTTATACTATACTAAAAAATCATATTTATTTCTTCAGGCCAGTGGTGTAGTACCACAGTAGCTTCATCAATGCAATAGATATGGTATCAATTCCTATACATTAAATAAATAGACCCTATTTGAGTTTCCCTATACAAAATGCAATTGCTGTCTTGAGTTTGAGTAAAATAAAGTATCTTGACACTGGTTTTTTGCCTACTTGGTGTGACCCAGTATGAAGGTGAGAACCAATTCTATCATAAGACAAAATAATATAATTAAGTTAAAGTCTGTTTCACATTGTATTACACATACAGCAGGGTAGGTAGAGCGAACCTAGTTTTAAAACACTATTCACCAAAAAATATACTAAATATATAGAATTACTACTACCTTCACGCTTTATCCCTAGCGGGGTAGTCAGAGAGAACGGAGC
>DWAO01001099.1:0-20544 GCA_018230605.1 Heliconius congener | reverse complement strand
CTGCCTACCCTGCTGTGTGCGGGATACAGCGTGAAGCTGATTTATTTTATTTAATAAAACTTCCACAAAACTGTTTTAAGTGAATAAATAGATATAAAAAATGTACAAAAAATAAAAATTATACATAAACACATTAATAACGCGGCTTCGATTCTTTTATCTCGCATTCGAACAGAAAGCGGAGAACAGAGTAACTTGACACTAGTTTCTCTCTATCAACCCTGATATGATAGTAAAAGCAATGATAATAAACATATAGATACATATAATAACTGACTGACTGTATAGTACTTTATATTCTACAAATAGCTGAACAAAAGCGATAATGGCATCATCAGTAATGTATGTCTTAACCAGATATGGGCGTTTTTATGCTTGACAAGTACCTAACAAGTTATAAACGCCGTAACTTAAGATTTATAATGATAAACAAAGCTTTACAGTAAGAGCTGCGGAGCTTCTAGAAGAATATCTTAAACATGTGAAACAAACAGAATACGACGGAGAGTGGAGATAGAAAATGTCTCAATGAGAACGTAGTGTCTTAACACAAGGTTTCCAGGTTCCCTCTACCTACTATGCTATATGCGGGATACTTTAAGTTGACATATTTAGTTACTATAATATTTTGAACTAGACGGCAGCAACTGGAACTGGCTGGCTTGGGATGCATGCCCGCAGGGACAGTGAGTTACATCGATACGATTAACTGCATATAATATCGTAGTATAATATAATATAGCTTTCTTTGAATTTATGTACCTACTATGAAACGAAAAGATTCTTCCAACTTGAACCAACAGTTCCTGAAATTAGAGCGTTAACCCAAAATAAAATTCTGCTTTATAATATTAGTATAAGTTTAAATGTCATATGCCTCCATGACATTAGTATTACAATTGGTAAAAGGAAGTCGTCTATTAAACGGAATATCGAGGTCGGTTCATCAACATGCGTCCCTCGAGCGCGACGCACGTGATAACTGCTAAGTTTATAAATAAACACTTACACTCTACGTCAAGATAATATTGTTATGATTATTTTTTAATTTTATATTTATAAGTCACTATAATTTAGTGATTTTTCACTTAACTGTTCATTTCCTATTATTTATAAAAAAAATTCACGTGTTGGCAAGTGAATCGAATAGAATTTTTATTTTTGTGAATAGTTTGTAATGAGTATGATATTATGTATAATATATAACGAAATATATTTAGATGATAGAATTATTAGATAACTTTTAAATATAAAATAAAAACAATCAATTAGTCGCCTAAATAGATATAAGTTATAAAATAGTTAATAAAGCGTGTAGCAATTTTAAAAATATGTTTATTTTAATAATGTATAAAAATAAATAATTAAATATTCAATCTCATTATCTACATAAAGCGGAATCTTCAAAAATGTAAGCTAAAATTATAATATTTAAACATAGTGATACTCAGTGGCTAGCCAAACTAACATTACATCTATCTTAGTCAAGAGTTGAACCCACGACCGGTCGCTTAGTAGTGAGAGTCTACAGATAAAAGACAAACTAAAATACTGTATCAAAGATTTAATACACAAATAGATATATTAAATCACAGTATTAAACAACAATTTCCAAAAAGCAAGTGCTTTCGTAACTATGATAGTGATTGTGGCCTTATCGGTTATCTTGATGATTGATAACTTATCACCGTGTGACGTATTTTGTGTGTGCGGTTAATTTACATGAATTGAGGTTTAGATATAAGGTCATAAGATTAATCATTTTCATATTATATTTTAACTAAATTTTCTCTATAGTATAGATGCGGAAATGCGTGCAGAAATTTATCGTATTAAATTGAAATATTGCTGTCTTAGCAGCCAAAGAGACAGCTCGGTGAGTGCCAGAACTCAATATCGCCAAACTAGAGCAAAGAAATGAAAATTATTAATATATTTTCACCGTGGATCGAACCTGCTACTATTATGTAGACAGTCAGACGTTCACAGTGAATACATATATTAAAGTAAGTATTTATTTTGGTATTGAATTCCTTCACTCAATAAGCGGGAAGTGAAACGTACCAAGTTCCCTCTACCTACCCTGCTTTGGGCGATATACAGCGTGAAGTTAAAAAAGGATTAATTTCAAGATTTTTAATGTGCGTTTATTTCAAATAATATTATATATTATTACGTTTTTAGTAAAATTGGTTTACAATTAATTGCATACATTTCGGCCTTTTTCATTTATCGTTAAATTGATTCAAGAGCGTAATAATTAGTTCAAACTTATTAATATTAGTAGCAACATAATAGCTATGTGTGTGCAGCAGGCCTTATATCCTTGACGTTATATGATTTCTATATTATTAATATATAATACATTTACAAGCAGATTAACCAGACTTTGCCTGAGTTGATTAAAAATATTCAATGGATAAGACAAAAATGAAACAAAGAATGATGTATTATGGGTTTGCGGAACTCTTTGATAATAACAGAAATCAAGAGGTAGCAAGACAACGTATAATAATTAAAAATAATTATCATTTAGACAATATAACTTAATTCTTACATGTCTAATTCGATTGAATTGTTGGATGCACGGACGACATAATATTGAACCGTATGCGTTTGTGTATTTTTTATGTATCTATTACCTATATTATTGTAAATTTCAATCTAAATCCGTTCATTAGATATTGCATGAAAGCGTAACAAACAAACAGTAACAAAATGTTCCTACCTTATAAGCTTTCACATACATAAAATTAGTAAGATTCGATTTGTGTACTTAAAATCAAACTATAAAAAAAATACTTTTAATAATAAAATGACGTAATTCAAGTTAAGAAACAAGTGCATATAATTTTTGATACTAATAAGCAAACTTACACCGATATTTCTAATAACGGTAAAGTATGTATAATTAAATTCAAAATTTTTAATACACATGTCAAATATGAATGAATGTTAATAATAACAATATTTCATGTATCACTCATTGAAAACATAAATTTAAGGAAATATTTCATTTCCTCGAGTGGGGATCGAACCTACAACCAGTCGCGTGTACAAGCACACTTGTGCCCCTGCACCGGTATTGAATGTTTTATGAAACGTCTTTTTTGAATTGGTTAAGATTGTGAACATCTTATAATGTACTTGTTACACACATCACACAATATAAGTTATGTAGAATTAGCCCAGAAGACAAATCTCTCATATCAGGTATAGTAAAATACTAAAATTTTAGATTGATATTCATACAATATCTGATACAGAAACAATTTCTGCCGAGGTCATGGGTTCGACACTCAATTAGTACACAAATTCACGTATAGAAGAATATTCAAATAAATGATTATAATATATAATAATATATACAACGTAAGTATGTTAATTAAAATAAAAAAAATCAAATACCAATATATCGAGATAAGACCGCATCAACGCCAGCCCTTTGCAGTTCACCATCTTCTCGCACACTTTATGCCTCATTGTTTCGCACAACATTATAGAAGATCACATCAAAATAAGTTCAGCAAATGAAAAAAACAGCAGAAAACACACCGATCGCACCCAACCACCCAACACTGTGTAAGCCAATTTTGAAATTCGCCGGACGCACCGCAATTTGCGTTAGCGTATCCGTTTATGTTACTTTAATCCATTATTGCACGTTTTCATGATTACAAATGTATGTATGTATGTATGGAATAAATTACAAAATATTTTATATAATATTACTATTATTATTAATTAAATAAATAAATATTAACTAAATTTATCTCGAACAAAACGATTGTTCTCTATTGAAATCATTTTCAAACTAAATATTGGGTCTGTACGTAATGAACGTTACTAACGACAGGTTTATCGTGTCCCTTAATGTCAGTGCCACTCCACTTTAAAAGAATCTTAATTATCGCATTAGATATTGTTAAATTTGTTAAATTTCAAATATTTTTCGTGGAATTTAAATTATAGCTTTTGTCTAAATCGAGAGGAAAACATAAATAAATAACGATTGTTCTGTTATATAATTATTTATCGATTTTTGACTCTTTTCTAACACAGTTTGGGCACACAAATTAAATTATTTTATTTTAAGATCGTCTCTATATAGCTTATTTGCTCTAATTCTAGATTAATTTTTTGGCTCCAAGCTGTATCCTGCATTTAGAAAGGAACCCAGAGGAAATTTAGTGCAAAAACAATCCGTTCCTTACTTTACGTCCGCTTTTGAATTAGAGACATGCGTATTAAGTAACAGAAGAACAAGAACGATAAAATGATAATATTATTGCCCCCGAGTGTGGATTGAATCCACAACTATCGGTTTTAATGCCTGATGAAAACGAAATGAAATAAGAGTAGCCTCTTATTTCAATGATTTTAGTTCTCTGATATATAGTATAATATTAATGTAATGTTAGTAGTGTTTATTAAGAAAACGATTAACGTTACGTTCCTTCATCACCTCTTTAACTCTATGGACTTATAAGAAAAAAAAACTATAAAATAATAAAAAAAATGTTCTTATGACGCTAGATGGCGGCTGATATAATTAAAATTTTAAGTACTTATCAATTGATAGAATCAAGTAACAGCTATAACGGTAAAATATGATTTAGAACAAAAAAAATCAATTATTGTTCTTTATTGACAACAAGAAGATTCATAACTGTGTTAAAATTAAATATTTTTTATTATGAATATTCTAGTTATAGAATATTCTAGTTCTAGTTACGTTCTTTTTTAAAGTCATATAGTCTTCTATTATATATTTTTAGGAGTTACTCGTGGGGGAATAAAAATTTGCAATTCTTGTAACATTAAAATCTATCTACATCCAAAGCTTCACGCTGTACGAGATCTACATAACGGAACACGCAGCGGAATTCTGGAATTCGGCAGGAAATGAAAATATGAAACAATTCACTTCTTGGAGTGCCGATTCCACCACCTGTCACGTCCACAGTCGCTTATGCCTCTGTGCCACGACTGGCCTCAATTTCATTGTATTCTAAAGGTTCCCATTATTTTAACAATATTTTTACAAAGTTATTAGAACTACAGTTACGTACTAAATAATTACTAAATAAAGAACAACTCCATATTGGTTTACATATAATAAGTGCATATTGGAATGGCGAGTCATCATCCACTACTTGATCTGCTTTGAGATCCATTAACCCACTAAGCGGGTATTGTCTCGATATAACATTAGAGTATATCGAATAATTATCATGAAAGTTAGTTATAGCTAAAATTGCTTAGTTGCAGAAGAACAGAATAATATTATACAGGAGTTTACGCAGTCGATCCCGCAAATTTCAAGAATTGCTAAAAAATATTTTTTTCTTTGATTGGATAGTCAATCTATCGAGGCCATATAAATATCGCCCGACGCTTCGCTCCCTATACTTAATATATATAATTTTCATAACATTAGCACTTTAAAGACAATATTCGAAACTAAAGTTGCAGCCGATTTTAATAAAAAAAATTGTTGGAATTCTGTCGAAATTTAAATGTTTTAGTCAAACCCGATGATATAACCCCCAAGGTATTTGCAAATAATCTCATTTGTATAAAATGAACAAAAAATCAAAAGTACAGTTTTTTAGCACAAGATTTAATACATTTCATTTACTTCGATTTATTTTCTAGATGTAACCGCACATAGAGTTACTCTACATACAACAAACATTTCGTAATTATCATAAAATTTTACCGTACCTAATCCATTAAAACTTCCTGCCACTACCAAATATCTAACATTCAAATTCAAATATATAATTCAAATTTTATTGATGTTTATGTATTTTTGTAGCTTCACGCTGTATCCCGCAAATAGCATGGTAGGCAGCGGGAATCTGGGCAACTAGTGTTAAGACACTCCATTCCGATTAAGGCACTTTTCCACGAATTCTGTAGGCTTACGTGTTGAGTGGCAGAACTCAACGCCAGGTTTTATCTTGTTATCTAAACGAAGAAGTGAAAATATTAAATATTTCATTGCATTGAGTGAAAATCGAACCCACAACTTATCGCGTTTACACAGCCGCACGCTTGAGGCGCTGCACCACTGGCCTCTTTGTTTCATTAATTTAATAACGACTTTATTAAATGTTAAAGAAAATAAGCTTAGATCTAAAACTCAAGGTCTCACAAATCATGGCAAGCTTTCGACTAGTTTAATCAATTTTCGTGTATTACGCGGCACGCCGTATTAAATACGATCGCAGCGTTGAATTCGACACGGCATTGGTATAGCTTAATGGAACTAAGCAGCTTAGTCATTTAAATACAATTTATAGAATTATATGTACACCTGAGAGCGTCGCGGCGCAACGATACAGTGACACGGAAACGTGGATTCCATTCCTATTTGGTGGAATTAATTATTTATACTTCATTACTCTGGTAGAGAAAGCGCGGCGTTAAATTACGCCACTCAACGCGCAATATCTCGAAACTTTGACGGAAAGTGAAGAATGCAGTATCTTAATACTAGGTACACTCTGTTTACCGTGAAAAAGGGTAAAACTATATGAAAAAATTTTTTTTTTTCAAATATCAAATTATAACGTTACTAACAACAAATCTATTAAGTGTAAAAATTGCAAATTAAGTGTTAATTATTAGAAACATTTTTTAATTACAAGGTAACTAACAAATGTCTGTATATCAGTAATCAGTTGTACAGTAGTTTGGACGTGCCTGACTGCATGTGATGATTGTGGATTCTTATCTTACTTGCGGGAAATTAATATTTATACTGAAAGGAAACTATAAACTACTGCCTGGATAGAAAATTGCAGAGTTAATTTCGCCTTAATAGCGTGAAAGTTCATGATTTGATGATAAAACATCAGTAATAGTTAAAGCTATGAACCTTATGAGAAATTCGAAAACACTATTTTCTAAGGTGTGTTCGGAATTGCGTAGAGAACGGGGAGTCTCTGCAATTTTAACTATTCTACTAAATATATGCGGATATGTATGAAGCTAAAAAATTACGCGTTTATAGGCTACGTGTATTGGTTGCGTGATTCAAAGTAATATAACATTTAAATCAACGCTAAGAAATTGTAAACAGGCCTAGTAATTAATACGAGTAAATAAAAAAAGGAAATCGAGTGCAAGAACCAATATTATTAGTACATAAAACATGTTTTTGTGCTTTATTAATATTGTTCATTTCAATATGGTTGCATTAAAATTTAAATATATTTTTTTACACATATGTTGCGTACAAATAAGTATAGGTATAGATATTTAATATATTAATAAGAAGTTAAACTGGGAGAGAATTGTCTAGTATAGATTCTACAGCCATTCGATTCGATTCGATTCGAAGGCAACTTAGCAACCATTTCAACAGTTTTTTTTATACTAAAAAAAACAGAAAAAAAATGTTTTACATGAAGAAATTAAATTTTATATATTTAGCCATCGTTCTATCCAAATTTTTACACGTAATAAAAATGCAACTACAGCTTCACATTTTACGTACCTATAGATAACATAATTTATAAATTATGTTATCTATAGGTACGTAAAATGTGAAGCTTCTCCATCTTAATATTACTCTAAAATACGTAGTCTTTTTTCTTCAGTGACTTCTCTTTTCGAAAAATAGGGTTCTATTTTTATTAACTATATTCTTTATGTGTGTTCGTCAAATAATAATTAGGATAAACGATTCAAATTTCTGATCTTTTTTTAGTAATATTTTAAATGGATTTCATAAAACTGATAGACAACTCCTAAAAGTGTTCACGGAATATGAAAAGAATAAAAAAATAAAATTAACTTCACGCACACAGCAGGGTAGGCAGAGGGAACCTAGTGTTAAGACACTTTTCCTTAGACCGTTCCCCACTTTCTGCCGGAGGAATTTTCACTTTCGGAGGCATTGCGTGTTGAGTGGCAGAACTCAACGCCGCGCTTTGCGTCGACACCAGAGCGAAGAAATGGAAATATAAATTTAAGTAAATATTTCATCTCCTCGAGTGGGGATTGAACCCACGACAAATCAGTTTTACAGTCACACTTTGTACCACTGCGCCACGACTGGCTTCATGAAATGAAAAGAAGAAAGAACAAAAAAAAACTATGTTTAATGGCTTCCAAAATTACCATAAAAATTTTACCTGCTCGTTAACGATGATGCATGGTGGCAATTATAAACTACCGTATATGAATATCAAGGCTATTTTATCTACAATTTTTTTAGTTAAGGACACACCTATTTAAGTAGCGGTTAATCTGCAGTGTTAAGACACTCCGTACCCTAGTGACGTTAGTGTGGTTATGTCATATTACCAAAGCGAGGAAATGAAAATAATTGATTCAAAGTAATTCAATCGAACCTATAACCGTTGCGCACAGTATGACACTGTGACGACCTCTAAAGCTAAAGATTTTATTTGGTTATACTTGATCAACTCAGTATTCTGGCTTGAATTAAAAAGTTTTTTTTCAATTTCACGCTGTATCCTGCATTTAACAGTGTAGGCAGAGAGAACTTAGAGTAAAGACGCTCTTACCCCTTTCCACCAAATTTTCGGGGCATTGCGTCTTGAGTGGTGGCATTGGTTTTTGTATTAGGTTATATAACCTCACGTAAATCATCTCTAAATAACTTTGTTATTTATTTTTTACCACGAAGGCGAAGCCGAACGTAAAAGTTAGTTAGACATATACAAAATAAGCAGAAAAGATTCCCATGAGTTTAGAATTCTAATTAGCAACTTTAAATTAAGTAATGTTATTTATAACATTAATTCTTCTTCTTGAAACCGTTAGTATATAAATTTTTTTTCAAATAAACAGTTTCAACGACCGACCGACGACGTCACATTAAATTCAAATTTTAATTAATTTTTACGCCAATAAACCTTTGAGGCCAGCCTTGGCGCTGGGGCAGAAGCGTGTGCTTGTAAACGCGACTGGTTGTGGGTTCGATTCCCACTCGAGGACATTATATATATTTATTTAAATTTATATTTTCATTTCTTAGCTCTGGTGTCGAGGCAAGGCGTAGCGTTCCGCCACTCAACAAGCAATGCCCCCCTGAATTTGGCGAAAAGTGAGGAACGGGGTGTCTTAATACTAGGCCCTCATTTTTAAACCTTTGTAAATAAACTTTAGAATTGCCGAACGAACAATAAGCTACCACCGCTCAGAAGGTAATTCTGCTGAGCCAGGAAACTCAACAAGTTTGTTTTATTCGATGAAAAGTAACAATTCTTTAATTTGACACAATACTTTTTTTGGTAGGTATCCTGCATATAAATGCAATGAATTTAATTTCACCCATTTTTGATATAACTTTACTGGCAGCCTATCGTTTAACGTCGCACTTGCACGAAAAACGCTTTTTAACGTCTTTTTCAAAACTAACACCTTTCATACTGAAAAAACGAAAATGACTACAAAATTTCTCTTATACCTAATCATCTCCACTATCAACTTTACCTAACTCTTAAAAAGTATTATGAAGCCGTTAAATGGCATTACAGACCGGTTACCAATACGTGGGGCCATTTGGAAATATCTTATAGATTTATATCATCCAACGATGAATGGTGAGAATAATATTTTGCAATGGCCATGTAAGTGCCTCCATTTCTTATATAATAATTCGTTAGCCTGATTACTTATATTTTAAAGCTTATTAAAAGTAAAGGCTTAGAGAAACTTTATTGCCTAATTAAACCGAACCTAAGCATTATAACAATTTGTCAAGTTTCACAAAATAAATTATGTAAGACGTTTTCTCGGTATGTTGCCACATTATGTTAGACTCGTTTTTTTTTTGCGTAAAAGATAAAAGAAATCTGTCATTTTGGTTATTTTCTACGAAGTTGAACTATACTTCACACATGGTGTCGTAAAGACGTTATTCTATAATAGAATGTTTTTGACTGTATGATATTTGTATAAGTGGTGAAAGGCTAACAGACGATTCAAAAGGTTTTGAACCTGTGACCTATTGCGTATTGCGAGGGACAACAGGGAGGACTGTTAGATGAATCATTAACTTGAGTTTCTTAAAATGCATATACTTTCCACTTTTATTTAATTTTCTATTCCTTGTTTTAGTAAGAAGCAAAACGATGAGTTCCGCCACTCAACGCGCAATGTCTTAAAAATTTCGGCGATAAGTAGGGAACGGAGTGTCTTAGCACTGTTACCTCTTCCCAACCTGCACATTATACATATAGCGTGAAACTAAAAAAAATGCACTCACTTCTAGATCTCGGAAGACGTCCCTTATATCTGGTTTCTTAGCACGCGACGCGGCCCGTTTTCTTCTTACAGTTCTGTTGAGTCGTCTTACACGTCGTCTCACTGCAGCCGCTTGCTCTCTAGGGAGAGGTCGCACAGCCTCTCCTAGCTGGGCCTCGGTTACTTCTAACCCAGCTTGAAAAGGTGCGGCTAAGGAACCCAGCCCAGCTGCCTGTAGCCATTCTGCTTCTAGCTCGCCTTCTGTGAGTAGAAATATAATATTGTATAATCAGAAAATCCAACAAAATACTTAAAACGAAAATACCAAAAAGATTTATCAACATTACGTCTGTAAGTCTACGTAAATAAAGTTTGCGGGCGACAACTAAGGAATATCTAGTTTATATAATATATTTCTAAACTTTTATCATCTATATAATAAAGATGAAGTATTCATTACTAAATGAAAATAACTTCAACAATCATAGTAAAGACAGCTTGTAATACAATTTGAAATGTACGTCCCAAGGCTCCTCACGACTCAATATGCAAAGTTACACGATAATTTTTTATAGAAAAAAAGTTCCGATATCATAAAAAAAGCGACTTGCAGATTCATTATGATAACAAAAAGCTGTATTTTTTTTTCGAACATGTCAATGGACCTAATGAATGCGTAATGACGCACGCCTTCGTTTTATCTGTTGCGCCGTTTTTTTCTCAGCAAGTACAAGTCGTGTATCGTTGGAACTTTGTTCGCGATAATAAGTTTTTTGCCCTCGTCATTTAAAATACTAAAGTAAGTTTCTAATCAGGATATTTATATGTTTATTCTGTGGCCACACGCTGTATCTCTCACATGGCAGGGTAGGCACAGGGAACCTGGGAACCGAGCCGAATTCTGGAGATATAACTTATGGCAGAACTCAATGCCACGCTTTGTTTCGTTTGTGCGAGAAAACGAATATATTAAATATTATATTTACTCTAACGATGTCCACGCATCGAACCCACAACCTGTCGCGCGCCTAGTGCGCGTGCCACTTAACACACAATATATCGAAATTTAGGAGGAAAACGTGAAACGAATGATTTCTAAATAAATAACATAATAACATCAGCATCGGACATACGAATTTCCAAACTATACAAAAATCTAAGAAGCTTCTCTCATCCTGCGGTATGAAAAAAATATTCAAATTGTTACTCTATTTCTTCATACTTACTCATACACTATAAAAACTGACGGCCAAAATATTACAACTCAGTACCGAAGTAAGAACACTCCGAGCTGAGGTTAAGGAACTTTGGAGATCGTTCGGGTATTGTTCGACGTTTTGTTGATTCAATGCAAATTCCACCATAAAAACAACATAATTAGCAAATTGCAATGTATGAATGTATTTACTTTTTAAAGCGCTTGTGACTTAATTTAAGTAGCGTTACTTGGTAATCGTTTTTACAAATTTTAGCTACTGTCACAAAAACTACGAAATGTGACACTTTGATGGAACAATAATACAAACACCATATTTTTCGGTTCAGGCTGTATCCCGTATGTAAGGTTGGAAACTAAAGGTTCCAACTAAATTCACGCTCCCCGCGGACCGCTCAATTAAATAAATACATTAATCATTCCTAACGTAAACAATTTAAAACTGTACTGCTGCGACACGAGACGACGCCATATAAAAACTTATAAAAGTTAAGAAAGAAAATTGAATTTGTCGCCATTTCTGCAGTAAATTGTTGGCAGCACAAAAAAAAATATAGTATTGATATACATACATATAATAGTAATTAGAAAGAAGAATGAAAGATCTAAATAAATATAAGCTTTAGCAAAAAAATCTTGTCACATATTTAAATATGTGAAAGCTTGAAATTTTTTATAAAAAATTAAGAGATTACAATACACAAAAGCCTAAAAAGGTTCATTGAGGACCAATGAATTAGAAAGGAAAAGCACTTTCGTTATTATTCCACTTACCTATAATTGCAGGAATAACGGAACTCAAAGTAAATATCTTAAATAAAATCTAACATCGCAACTAACGGATTTATACAAAATGGGACCTCCTTTTATGACCAGATTTTTGGTACACCTACACTGGATTAATTGTCGTTTGGCTATAAAACTGTAACTAATCACTGTCAGTGCGGAACATGAAAAATATAAAAGAAAGTATATTGGGGACATTGATCAATAGGAAACAAAACAATGATTAAAAAAGTATAGATTATATAGTTTTGCTAGATCAAATTTCGTTTATACTAAACGTAAATTTTATGTATTTCGATAACTAAAACAAACAGAAGTAGTAGGTGCTCAATATTTATAAAAATGAAAACAAAAATCTATTAATTATAATAGTTCGGCGTTGAGTTCCACTACTCAACGGGTATCTAAGCACTAGGTTCCCTTGGTTCTCTGTCCAATATGTAGGAAAAACGTAAAGTTTAAATAGAAGTAGGTACTATACTTAAAAATCTTAAGAACCAGTATCAAATGTTTTATTTGATTTAAAGTAACAACACTAACTAACAGTAATATGCAGGACATATACCGAAATAGCGATTGACTCAGTGTGACTGACTGCGCTCGCAGCCATCCTTTTTGGTTTTATGTCCACGTGCCGCCAAATAGAATAGGATACAGGGCAGGCTGGACTGTTTTAAAATAAAAATTAAACTAACTACTTTTATTATAATACTGTAGTATTTATTTATTATAATACTGTAATATTTCGAAAACAATATTTAACTGGTTAAGTTAACGATCAGAAGCGACCAGCTCATAAAAATAACCTCTGAGGCAACGTAACTTTTTCTCTTTGTGCGCCTTAAGCTGTAATTTTCCTTCAAAGGACCTGTCTTGGAGACGAATGGGCTTATTTACTCGGAACGTGTGATTTGTTGAAGTTGTGTGTTGAAGTTAATTAACACGGAGTTTATAAGTATAGTAGAATCCATTAAACAGTTTGTGAATAAACTAAAATATTTATTATGTTAATATATAGTACGTAATTGAATTTTATTTTTTTATAATTTATTTTTCTGATATTAAAAGATGATAAAGTCGAAGGGAGTTAAATAATGGTTAAGACGTTTCATTCTCTACTCATCAAAAATAAACAAAGGAAATCAATTTTGTAAATAGATATAAGCATTTCTTAAATAGGAACCAAACCAACGTGTAGTAGTCACACACGTCTCAACTCTCAACTAGAAAACTGTACGTTTTTTCCAGCATTTTAGTCTAGGTAGAGTGAAATATAGTGTAGCAATATAGTATTAAGACACTCCGTTCTTCGGGTTCCACTAGGTTTTCGAGAGATTGCGTGTTAAGTGGCAAAATCCAACGCCTCGTGTTTTCTAGCAAAGCGTGGAAATGAATATACTTAAAATATAATTATTCCCCCTCTGATTGGGAATCAAATTAACAACCGTCGCATTTAATCAGACGCTGGGCTACTGCTACCACTCTACGTCTAAGGATATAAGTTAATATAATCTAATTTCTACACAGTATGAACGTTTATTAATGTGAGAATCTATAAATAGTCGGGTTTTAGGCAAACAAATAACATCCTGGCCGACTAAAATAAACCACTCCCACTCCCACATCGCCCTTATGCCCGTTCAGATATTAAGGCGTGTGAAATCGACAAATAGATAGCATATGGAAAGTTTAGTTTGTAATTGTTTTGTCACTAAGTTAAATTTATAAAGCGAGTGACCATTCTCTCCGTTCTAAAAATTAGTGCGGGCAAATAAAATTAATTTGTAGTTATTGTCAAGCATCACTACTAGAATAAAAGAATGCACATTGAACAATGTAAATCGTTTACTATTTTTATTATTCTTAAGGATAAGGAATATAAAGTATCCATTGTTTTTTATTTAATTAATACATTATTTTCTTTTCATTTTGTTTTTGTATTATCACATGATATAAAAAAAATATAACCGCATGTCAACATTGCCTGTGTGGATATTTCTAAGATTTACCAAATTTTTGAAATAATCTACTTCGTTCTCATTAAGACACTTCCGTTCCCCACTCTCTGCCAAAGTCTGTAGGGATTGTGTGTTGAGTGAAATTTGACCCCGCGCTTTGCATTGTTGCCAAAGCGAATAAAAATATTAAATATTTCATTTTCTCGAGTCGAAATAGAACCCACAAACCTATCGCATTTACAATCGCACGGTTGTGCCCCTGCGCCACAACTGTCTCAAGACAAGATATGCGCGAAAATAAAAGCTATTAGTGCCTCATATAGCACAATTTATGATAAAAGCAAATGTAATTTTTATATCCACATCTCAAAAAGTCGATAAAAATGTCAATTTACGCTGGCATTGACACACATAGTCACATCTCTGCATTTTTAATCATTCAATAATATCTGAAGTTTATTTGAATTTTATAACAGGGCTTTAATTGAATAAAGTGTAAAACAAGAACAATAAAATTTAACTGTCTTCTAATTATAATCATAAAGAGATTGTTTATGTTATGGCAACATCTGGTAGGTTTATAAGAACACAGTCTAAATGGCCGAAGTACCTCTGAGCAGCAATAATTTCAACAAGAACCAATAGTTGCTGAGATTAGAGCGTTAAGCCGAACAAACTTTTCAGCTCCATAATATTAGTAAAGAAGTATAAATAGTATAAATACAAGTACATGCAAGCTGAAAGGCTGTCTGTTTGCACCAACTGCTGCATTCGTTGAGTTTGTTTACAGTGCGAAGCGTATAAGTAAGTTAAACAAAGAATATCAACACGAAATACATAAATTGTTTAATTATATTTTTTTTGTTATTCTACCAAGAACATATTTTTATGAGTATTTCAGTTGCGGAACCTAACGCCGCGTTCGTTTCAACAAAGTTTAAACGAAAATATATTAATCTCTACGGATTGGATCTAAATAAATAATTCAATCAAGTTTACCAATAATAAATATACGTTATTAACAATTGGTAAACTGTACGGGCACATCAATAAAATAAGCAGAACAACATATACACTAAAAATACACCAATACAATAGAAGAAAAATTATCATTATTATAAAAAAAACATCAATAGAACAATGCAAAAACAACGCTAGCCACTCACCGATAACGTATTTGGCGTGAAATCGACATAGTGCTCCCATAACACACATTGACACTCACAATCGTTTAACTCCGGTCATTCGCGATCTCCACCCCGAGTTAAATAATGAACTGAAATACGCCACAACTCTCTAAACCTATTATCGATAACTGAATTCTGAATCATGTATGAATAATGATTATTATTTTTGTGCCAAGCAAACATCATTTTCTACGCAAGTCTCTCATCGTTAACACAATAAGTGACAAATCGATATGGGAGTTCGGAAAAAACATAATATTTACTGTGAAAAATCGATTTTCTTCGAGTATACGGCGACGAGGCGCGCGTACGACTGTTCGGGCGAAGTTCTCGTTGAGTTTATTATGGTCTTATATTTATAGATACGGTCAAAATTTAGTCTTGTATCGATATGGAGCACTTTTCAAGTATTACAGTTTTCATATACTATACATAGCAGGGTAGGCAAAGGGAACTTAGTGTTAAGGCACTCCGTCCTTCACTCACCGCCCAATTATCGAGATATTACGTGTTGAGTGGCGGAACGGATGTTACCAGAGCGGGGAAAAATATTAAATAATTAATTTCCTCGAATGGGAATCGAACGCACTACCTCTCACATTTACACTCACACGTTTGTAACCCTGTGCCACGACAGGCCTTAATAATATTTTTAAAAATAATAAACTAAAGACTAAATTTAAAAAAAACGCACACACGCATAGCTTCAATTAATACATAAAATAAAAAGACAAAGTTAGAAGAATCTTCTAGTATTTAAATACGAAGATGCATTTGTAATTATGTCAATGGACAAACATCGTCTAGACGGGATAATTTTATTTCGTACAGCTCATTAAATACCGAACTACGTACCCACTCGCAGGGGGACGTCATCGCTTACGCAAAACCACGTATTATTTTTGTATTATACAAAACCGGATGTTATTTTAGGAAAACACAGTCGTATTTATGTGTTAGATACAAAGTATCGATATATTTAATACCAAGACTATATCTACTAATATTAGAAAGCAGAGTTCGTTTGGTTGAATGCATATATCATATACGACTTTTAATTATTTCCATTGGAACACGCGCGCCAAGCTGAGGTAAAAAAATTATAGTACCCCATACAGGATAAGCGCCATTAGTTAAAAAAATGTGAACAATGAATTCCGAAAAATAAAAACGATCAATTCACCCAAAGGTGAATTGATCGTTTTTATTTTTCACCAAAACAGAGATACTACAAAATATTTTATGAAACTTACTTTAATACATATTAATCTATATATTCTCTTGAATGGATATCGAATCTAAAATCCAATTCAGTGGGTAACGAACCTATAACTATGGCACACGACGTAACACCTGAACAGCACCGACGAATTAATATAAAGAACAAAATAAAAAAAAATACTCACCATAAATTGCATATAGCTCAGACGTCCTGTATTTTAATATCACCACCATTTTCTAGCACTGTTTAAAAAATGTTTTTGTAGTAACATAAAAATCCTTCTTAACACACTGACACCACAAATTGAAATGATCTAAATTTTTAAGAGAGCTTAACCAAAACATCTTAATTACATATAAGCTCCGTTAGCTAGTAGTAATTAGATAATTATTGTTGTAAACAAACGGAAATTAGAAGACGATAATAATTCTAAGAACATAATTACCTTATAAAATTCTTTGTTAAAATATAATAGTCAAAACAACGTAGCCATTGAATGAATTGGTAAATTCACTAGAGCTACTGTACTTCACGGTAAACAAAATCTACGATATTATTGAAATCCAAAAACATCCTAATTTCAATAGAAAAGACAGTTGGAAACTTTCTACTACCTGGAGTCCACTAAAATAATCTTTGAATTCTGAAATTACGGGTTTCCAAAAATTTATAATAGTAAATATACTCGATTGATCCGGTTAAATAGTTTCATTTAAAATAATATACACCTTAGATGGTGGTGGTAAACAATGTATCCTTTCGAAAGTTTTGTTAAAAAATATATACCAAGATAGAAGTTGTTGAAATATTAACAATTTCATATTTTTATGTACCCAAAACTAAAATTTATAGAGATCACATCGAATTATCATCACTTCTACGAGTATATCTGCAATGAAATCTTATCTCCATCTCACTATTGTTATAGTTCTGATTGATTGTTCCGTCCATTCTACGTGTGATGCCGTGACACTATTATTGGAACAAAGTCATGCATTACTGTGTCTAATTTTAGAAAGTTATTTATTTAAAATATCTTAGCTGGTCTGCGTAGGTTTTAGGATGTCATCAAATCTATACTTATATATCCACTACTGCTATAAAGCTTAACAGTTTGAGTTGAACTCGGTATTCTCACGATTAACTGCTTGGAATTGAGAAAACATTTTTGTGTTACAGTTTATAGTCATCCTCCATACATGTAGTATGTACTTTATTAGTATTTATTACTATGTACATTAGAATCTATTTAATCAAATTAATTGTTGCGACCTAACCCAATGCGCCTGTGGTCAGATTTACCTTTGGATATTATGAATGTGTCAAATGTGTGACGTTTGACACATTCATAGTACCCACAACTGTTTTTTTTTTTTAATTTGACCACAGGGATAAAGCCGAAAATCAAAGCTAGTATCATAATTATTAAACGTAATGCTATTTAACTACTTTGTAAAGTAACGTTTTACGTGCAACTTGACGTATTCGCAGCGCAGTCGTGACGTGCATCCGATGTTTACGAGTTCAAAGACCGCTTAAGGAATGTTTATCTTTGATACACATTTCATTTATTTAGGTTAACTAATTTAGTTACGCTATACAGTGTAGAAAAAAAGTATATATTCCTATGTATAGCAACAAACAGGCAAAAATTGAATACCTAAATTAATAATATTTCAATAGGTCTTATAAAAAAATAATATAATAAATTCATCCCATTGCAACAACCACATAATATATATTAAATTGGTAGTAATAAATCAAAACAGTTGAACAATAGATAGGTATACCTCTAATATGAAAGGATGAACTAACGCGGCCAGTCGAAAGGAGGGCAGTGGGCTGCGCCTGAGGGGAATTAAAACGCAAAACGTATGGTGATGTATGGATGTGGGAGGTGAAACAGATTTACTTGGCTAAGCAAAAGCTAGTCCAATTTAGTTTGTGGAAAGTAATCGACGAGGACGAAGTAAGATTTCTTTTAAAACACCGAAGTATCAGAATTTCAATGTTGTACATTCAGTCTTAAGCAAAAATATATATCTATATATAATTGGAATATCTTTCGTACGAATATTCATTACTTTGAAATGTCAACACAAAAAAATCTGGGTAAATATAACGTGCTGACATCACTATTTCGATTACGATTTCTTAATATACAAAATCAAAATATTATTTTATTAATTATCTACATCGGTTTAAAAAAATATATGTGTACTATAGATGAAAAATATTAAAAAATACATTATATTATGTGTACCTCTAAATAATATATAAATTATTCTTACGAATATTATTAATTATAAGCATTCTTATCACGTAGCTCATTGCCGACGCTACTCATTGTTATAGAAACCTAATGCTGCTCACATATTGTGATATTGCATTCCTCGTCTTCTGTCGTTAGGCGAGGAAATATCATATCTTTATAAAATATTTTTTAAACTTAAACAAATACAATTATATGCCTCTTTTTGCCCTATTTCAAACTTGAAAATTTAATATTTATAATAATTCAATTATGTTCATTTTATTTTACATAATAATATAAAACTCTTACGTTACTGGAAGACAGAGAATGAAAGAAAAACTCCCAAACATTTTTTTCTATTTTTAACTAACTACTAAACTTAAAAAGTTGAAATTTGGCATTTAGATCTGACGCCGTCTATCGTAATTTAGGGCAGCACTAAAAGAATAAGGCATACGAAATTTCTACAGTAACGAGAAAAACAAGATCTTCCATTTTACATCTTAAAGTGAAATCGGCGTAATCGGCTTATTATGCTATACATAACGTATCAAGGTAACCACTATATAATTTAACAAAGTGTTTTCAAACAATAACATAAATCATAGTAAAAGTAAGATTAATGTTTAACTGGATTACGTTATAACAAAGCTTTTACGCGCACATTAGATAACACTGACAGTATAGATATGTATGTTAATTTGTGATAGCACTATCACCTTATCAACTAATGAACCCACAGACAGAGTGACAACGTCCAAATATTTATTTTATTTTATCATTACACGGCAAATTTAACATTGAGTTATACTTAAATTGATGATTGGCATGTTTTGTCCGATCATATTATAAAGTAACTAATCTTTACTTTTTGCCGTGTAGCAGCATACGTAGAGATAACCTACACTCTCTGTTCTCTTCCTTCCGCCCCAAGTTGAGTGTTAGGGGAAATGATTATTGTCAAAATGTAAGTTATTTTGTATTTAGTTGCCTCGCTAAGTAGTGTCATATAATGATATATACTCGAATTAATATTTGTATTTGTTACATCAAGGCCCTCATGGCGTAGACCTGGGTCAGGGTATAACTAACTAAAGTAGGTAAAGCGATATATCGTGGATTCGATCCTCACTCATAAGAGTGATCACATATTTAACTCACATTCATTTTCCCGCTCTGGTTTCAACACGCAAAAAAACAGGTTCCACTGAACGCTACAAAAGTATTAAAATAATATAGTGTATTAAAATAACAATTAAGTACGTTATCTCTATAAAATATGTAGATAACTCGAAAACACATGGGAAAGACGGTGATCAAGCCCGTAACGAGTAATGACCTGAGTTATCCTATCCAATGCGTTTCCTTGTTCATGGGATTCACATATAGAAACGAATAGTTTATTTAGTAAAAACTATTTTTAAAGTCTTATTGCACAATTAGGAAAGAAAATTACTATATTAATAATATTTTTTATAAAATTTTAACGTAGCGGGATTTGATCCTGCGCCTTTTGGGAACAAAGTCTAAACGTGCAACGTGCAAACTATTATATTAAAACAAAAATTATGAATGCAATGACTCCCGACTGTTAATAGTAAATACATTGTAAATAAATAAATAAATCAGCTTCACGCTGTTCATCCCGCACACAGCAGGGTAGGCAGAGGGAACCTAGTGTTAAGACACTCCGT
>DWAO01001098.1:0-20551 GCA_018230605.1 Heliconius congener | reverse complement strand
ATTTTCAATGTACAGAAACGACTTTTCTACAGATTTATTATAAGTATAGATTTATAGTTATAAAATAAAGCCAATTGTGGAAATGATCGCATCGCGGCTCAGAGGCACAAGCATGCGAACGTAGCAATGTAAACGCTAAGGTTGTGGGTACGATTCCCATTCGAGGAATGAAATGTTTAATATTTTCATTTCCTTGCTCAGGTAACGAATCAAAGCGCGACAAGTTCCGCGACTCAGCAAATAATGCCCGGAGAATTCAGCTGAAAGTGGGAGACGCAAGTGTCGTAATGGGATGAGAGATTCCCAGGTTGTTTATGAGGAATTACGACTGCTTAATGAGAGATATTCATGAAAACACAGAATACACTAATATTATGTGTTATCATGATATCTCGCTTAAATATTAATAATTCTTTATTTATGTGTATTCTGTAACAATATTCTGTGTCTTCATAAATATCTCGCATTAAGCAGTCGTATTGAGCGACGGAACCCAACGCCGCACTTTATCCAAAAAAAGAAAATTATTTAGTCAGATGTCCATGTTCTAATGCGCTACGTCGATGGCCTCAATAGAGACGTTATATTTATATATATTTGTGTGTATAGCAATGTAAATTATTAAAATTCTGAATTTTTAATAATGATTCACAAATTTATATGGCATTACATATAAAACATATGTTATCTTTCCATAGAAAATAATGAAGCAATAACTATAACAAATGTATCTATTGTTTTTGACATAACACAATTGAATGGTAAAGTTCAATTGGCTCTGTCAAGGTTAATAGATAGGACGGATGGACGGATGTTGTAATGGATTTTTATTGTATTTATTTTTTTAGTTCCACGCTGTAGCGTTACATGGGAGCCTAGTGTTAAGACACTTCGTTCCCTACACACTGCCCAATTTTCGAGGTGGAACTCAACGCCATTACCAGAACAAAATATGTACATAATTTTTTCACCTGACTGAGAATCGAATCCAACATCGACGCTTTTACAATCAGACTGAGCCACTGTGATCTCAAATTATTTTATAATACATTTTATATACAATATACTAATATTCCACTCTCCACTCTATTCATAGATAAATTATTATTTGTGGCCATTTTAGAACACACAGTTAAAGAAAGAACTTGATACGACTTCGTCAAATCAAAATACAAATACGAAAGTAGTGGTTGTATTTTGAAACTTGAGTGTCCTTAAGTTAAATTTAAAATATTTTAATATTTTATATTTAAATATTTTATTTCTTCGAGTGGAGATCGAACCCAGGACCCTTCTCGATCACAGTCGCATGCTTGTCTCTACGCCACAAGTGGGTCTAAATGATTAATTTATGAATCCAAAGAAATTAAAATAATACATCTTATTAAATTCTATACAAATAACACCCAGTAATTTAAATCACAGAGTGTTCAATCAGAATTAATGTCAGCACGGAGCACTAATTTAGCTCTCGTCTGTAGACTGTAGACTGTACCTCTATACCTACTGCATACTATATAAGCTATACTGTATAAGCTATACAGTATACAATATGCAGTGGAACAGACAGTAGCTGGTTATCGCGCCATCACGACGCGATGACGACATTTCACCGTAATATAGGAGTGTGACAGTGTTATACAATGGATGCGGTATGTAATTAAATTGTTTTTATTGTTAAATATGAGAGAAAGAAAGAAGAATTGAGAGGTAAAGAGGTTGTGGTAAGACCTCCGTTGTTTATTTTTCATTAAAAGCCATACAGTCATAAATTGATTGAATTGAAGAAATTACATTTCCTTAACAAACACTTAAGTATTGCCAATGGACATACCCACAAAACAAAATTTAAGTTACATCGTAAGTTTAGGTTTACATAAAACATGCCTATTTATTAGTCTTAATGACTACATTTTTTTTCTATGGTTAAGACTATATTAATTAAAAGAATTGAGGACTTTTTACAAAAAAAAAACTAAAATAAGAAAAGAAGACGTAAGACGAAGTTTTTAGAATCAAGGTTTAACCCACTATATTTACCTAAACTAAGTAAGTTTTACAATTCAAATAAATTTATTTACCGTTTATATGCAATTTATCCACTTACTTTCCAATCAATTTATTATAAGAAAAACACATTACAAGTCTGTCTTAATATTAAATTAAAATAAATATTTAAACATTGAATGCTTCGACAGTTGAATATGAAATCAATATATGAAATGTAAGCATAAATTACTACAGAACTCTGATACAAGTCACGTTGAAAAGTTGGCAGCCATTTATCGCGGTTTCGAGCGACGATGATGATATAAAGGTTAAGTGTGTGAGATGGATATGGCATGTGTTTATGATAAAAAAAGTACTGCATTTTTGTATTGTTTTTTTTTCATTATATTTTATTCCTTCTATATTGCTTCTGCTATGGGACGAACAAAGTCACCCTCTTCACCTTTTTTAACCTATTTAGGATTGTAGCGTGCTAGAAAATACCAGTGTCAAAACTAAACTTTTACTTTATCTTATTGTTTCAATAAGTAAACATACAAACTTAATAAATATATTATCTTACTCTCAATTGAACTCTCTTGGAACTACTCATGATTGGATTACTTATTGACATAACTTGCTATAAGTAGCTGCATTTTTTTTCAGCTTTCGTTCGTTATATTCTTTACGAAGTAGAGGCTAAAGTGTACAAAAAAAAATATTTCTTTTCCCACTCTCAATATCCGAGATATTGCACATTCAATGGCGAAACTCAACGCCGTACTATATTACCAGAGCGACGAAACAAAAATCACTCCACTAGCCCCAAAACCAAAATTATACAGCACCATATATCAATCACCAGCCACGAAGCACATGCCGCATCCAAACCACCGTCCTTACCAACCAATGTACCTGTCACATAAATCAAGATGTAGGCGATAACAAGCCACCACTCATAAAGGCAACAACGGGAACGGTTTTACGATTCATAATTGTACTTTATTAAATAACAGCCTGCATTTTAATGTTCTTAGTTATAAAACTGTGCGGTTGTGGTGGGTAAATGGAGAAAAAGGATTGATTTGGATCTGGCATGACTATTGTTTGTTGGTGGGTTTGCTTGGTTTTTTTTTGTTAGGTTCCGGCTGTATCCCGCATATTGAGACACTCCATTCCTACTAAGATACTTCCCCACTTTCCACCAAATGCTCAGGGCTTTGTGTTTTGAGTGGCGGAAGTCAAAGCCGCTTTTTCCCCCATAGGCCAGTAACCGCCGAATATTTAAGATTGCGTGTTGAGTGGTTAGTCTGCCAGTGTAGAGAAATAAAAACAATTTAAATATCAGCAATCATTCCCACGCGTAGAAATCGAACTCACAACCATCACGTTTACATTAACGTTTACGTTAGTACAAACATACTATAAGATCTAAGTATATTTGTAGCAACCGTGTTACACATAAAAATTCAACAAAACAAAGAAATAATCTCTAATTATAGGTTTGTACAGTAAATGTTTATAAGTGAGGTTCAAAATCAACGAGGCGTTGTTTTTGCAACAAACACACGATACATTATACTATTCGTGGCCCGTGACTTTATTTCTCTTTTGCGTAGTAATTTCGAGGAATCTCCCAGTGCTTCCCTACACTCCCTAACCTTCTTGTATGCCAATTTTTTTTTTTAATTCATTAGTTTCATCTGTGGATTATCAATCACTGTAAAAAGAGTCTTGTTATTTTATTTTTAGCTCCATACTGTATGCCGCACATAGCATGGTAGGCAGAGGAAACCTGGGAACCTATGTTAACCCACCTTACAAGACCATTTCCCATTTTTTCCTGAATTCTGGAGGCAGTGATATTGGGTGGCGGACCTCAATCCGTTTTGCCTCGTTACCAGAGCACGGAAATAAAAATATTAAATCATTTCCTCGAATGGGAATCGAATTTAAAACGCTCTCGCGTATACAATCGCTTGCTTGTCCCCACTAGTGGCCTCAAAAAATTAATATACATTTACATATCTACAAATTTGAATTCTATGAAAGGATGATACGCATAGCAGGAAAGACATTAGAATATAGAGGAAGCCTTGTGTTAACACTCCGCATTGCACTTTCGGTACGATACAGAGACATTTCATTTTTAGTGGTGGAACACATCGCTACGCTATCTATGTATACTTGAGCAAGAAAATGAAAAACATTTCAATATAGTCATTCCAGTGAACAAGATCGAATCAATGACTGTCGCCTTTACAGCCAGATACTGTCGAACTGCACCACGAGTTCGATTTAATGTATTTCAATCATCATTTATTCAAATTTTTAATGGAATAAAAACAAAATAATTAACGAAAATCTATTTTTTACTACAATTATAATATAATAATATGGATATCGTGTAAATTTCTAGAATAACATATAATTTAACATATTACCTTTGTATTGCATAATGGAACGTTACTTAGTTAGTTATAGTAGTTAAAAATATAAATAAAATATTAAACGGTTTCCGGTAATAAATTACGATCTTCACGCATCGTAAATTATCATAATAAATTATATTATTATGAAATATAGGTATTATTATTTTTTTATAAGTTGCTCAATCAAGATGGTGATTTTATACTTTGATTTTAGGATAACTTTTTCAATTATGTATTTAGTTACCTAACAAACTAACATTAAAATTAAAGCCACGTAACTATATATACTTTTATTGTAATAGAAAGAAATTTTCATTTTTAAATATAAATTGATATAAAAAATACATTACAGGGACAAGGGTCCAAACCATCGATTAAGGATCCAGAGAGAGAAACTTCCTCACAATATGCGCTGTCTCAATTAAAACTGCTTTCTGCATCCGATTCTTGATCCAAAAGCTAAGCGATAACCTGTTAAGATGTTGGTCGAGGCTTTTCGCTATTAAACCGTTAACTGAAACAACTATCGGCAAAATGATAGTTGTATTGACATCCCACATGTCGGTAATCTCATGGGCCTAGTCCAAATATTTAGAGAATTTTTCTTTTTCGGTGTTCACAAGATTGTCAACATGTGGGGTAATAACGTCAACAATCACTGCACGGTGACACTCTGTCTACTAGTACCTACTACATCAGGTCTATTGGGAACAATGTACCTGTCAGTAATACTAGAAAGGCATTTTATATTAATAATCTTTTATTTACATAAAATAATGTGTATATAGAAGAGTTTAATATAGAACTAGTAGGTTATCTCTACCTACGGTGCCTATGCATGATAAAGAATGAGGCTAAAAAATAGAAAATATATTTGTATTCTTTTTTTCTTAGCTTCACGCTGTATCCCGCATATAGCAGCGTAGGCAGAGTGAAACTATTGTTAAGACAATTCATTTCCATTAAAACACATCCGTTCCCAACTCTCCGCCGATTTATCGAGGCATTGCATGTTGAGTTGCGGAACTCAACGCGGCGCTTTACTTCGTTACCAGAGCAAGGGAATGAAAATATTAAATAAAGAATTGAAATAATTAATAGAAGCCGCAGTCGTCGTGTTTACAGTCTATATTTGTATTCTTTTTTTCTTAGCTTCACGCTGTATCCCGCATATAGCAGCGTAGGCAGAGTGAAACTATTGTTAAGACAATTCATTTCCATTAAAACACATCCGTTCCCAACTCTCCGCCGATTTATCGAGGCATTGCATGTTGAGTTGCGGAACTCAACGCGGCGCTTTACTTCGTTACCAGAGCAAGGGAATGAAAATATTAAATAAAGAATTGAAATAATTAATAGAAGCCGCAGTCGTCGTGTTTACAGTCGCACGCTTGTGCCTCTGCGCCACGACTGGCCTTAAATAGAATTGTCACACTAGAATAGTATAATATTTGATCTTTAAGTGATAAATCATTATGTTTTTTTTACTATCTATGTACATACATATCTTTTTGATACCTTTGTAACAACATTCAATTTAAAGATATTAGCAATACATCTTCAGCTTTATACTCAAAGTAATTACCATACATAAAATATACATATACTCAATATATGCATATATCAAAATTCAATTTTAAATCAAAATAAATCCAAAAAAATCTTTTATATTTTCTTAACGATAGGTCCCAAGTTCCCTCTGCATACCCTGCCATGTGCGGAATACAGCATGAAACTAATAAAGAAATTTACATATTGCGCGTTAAATGTTAAAAAAAATGTATATTTTTTAACATTTTCACTTTCACGGAACATTTATTACCAAAAATAAGTAGTCAGAAAGAAACTAGAGTGTATAAGGAAAAGAACAAAATTTAGAAACACAAGTTAAAAATTTAAACTGTCTGCTTATTGAGCCACGATATAAATTCTTTAACGATACAATGTTAGAAGGGATATTTGATGAAACCTAATTACGTGTTTAATTTGACCAGGCCGCAGTCTGGTTATATTGTTCACAATCATTTAAATTTGTTCAGCAGAAAATGGAGATAATAATACAGTATAAAAAAAATATATAAAAAAATACTATGCTTAATTATATCGAATATAAATATATTCGAACTGTACCATCATTACGCCAATTACAAATGTAATGACGCATTTGTACGTTTTAATTTTATTTCTTCTTCTTTCTTGATTGCAGCTTTACTCCCGCATCTAGCAGAGTAGATAAAGGGAACCTTGTGTTAAGACATGACGTTCCCCGTTTACCGACAATTTTTCCGACTTATTGCGTATTGCGTGGCGGCAATCAACACCGCCTTTTAGCTTGTCACTTGAGCGAAAAAACTAAAAATATAATAAATATTTTTAACATAATTATTCTTCCGTACCGTACCGTCTTACTGTCAGACGCTGTGCCAATACGCTAACTAATTTTCTTCATTAAAAACCACTTCAAAAAACAGTTTCCAATTAAAATGTTCACCACAACTGTTCAAAATAACACCTAAAATTATTGTTTAAACCACCTGAAGACACTCACACCACAACGTTGTATATTTACACGAATCCAATACACGAACACATCTCTCGAGAGCCATAACTCGGAGTTGCGTGATGTTGGCTATTATTTTTAAATTATTTATGGTACAATGAAATAATTCACGTATGCTAATGCCGCGATGAATGGCGGCTTATCACGATATATTGGATGTTTATTAATTACTACCTTGTAAAGGATCGTAAATAATGATTGATTGAAAAATACTTTGTTTAACTACACATGTTAACTGAGTGGGTTGTTTTTACTAAGATTCAATAGGAATTACTGGGATTTTTTTGTACCAGTTTGATGGTTATTTTTGTGCTGATTATTTATTAGCTTTAATTATCAGTGATCAACCTTAGCCTTTAACTATTTAAAAAATAATAACATTCACATAATAATAGTCTATGAGACCACAGAGTAAAATAAATAATTAATCGTTGCAAAAATATGTAAAATAAAAATTAATCTATTATGTAACATATATTTCTTCTTTTTATTGATAACATAATTTATCTATTATTATTTTCCTTATAGAACATTTGTTCGATACAAGATACGAGATACTTATATTTCATAGTTTTTCACAACAAATATGGTTTTGACTGCTTTCATTCGTCTTTTTCCCGATTGCAAAGGAAGGGGTTATGTTTTTCGCGCGAATCTTGTATGTATGTAGGTAATATTCTTTATTACCTCATATCTCCAGAACCTCTGAACGGACTTACATAATTGAGGTATCGTTAGATTGGTATTAGCGGCCCAAGTGTTCTTAGATAGAGGACGTTAAAAAAAACAATCATAGCAGCTGTAGGACGCCATTGGACTTAGTGAAAAAAAAAATTTTCGTTTCGAATAACACAATATGGGTATCAAATTCAAGAGCTCAATACAAGGATTTCAAACAGTTATATCATGATTGTCAATACTATAATGAATCCTAACAAAAAAGGGAAAAATATAAAAACTGTTTGTAAATACAAAAGTCCTGACTTCATAAAACTAAAAAGAAAATAAACAAACCCAATCGTTTATTAGGTATAACATTCGGGATCTATAAGTAATTCTTCAATCAATAAAATCTTTACCAGGAACTCCGCATAATTTAAAGAGGTCCCGAATGTTAATCCTAATAAACTATTGGGCTTGTTTATTTTCTTTTTAATTTTATGAAGTCAGGATTTTTGTATTTACAAATATTTTTTTATTCTATACATATGTGCAAATTTTCATAGACTGTCAAATTTCTTTAGTACTACTACTGCATGGAACCACCGGTGGATTGGTGTATTCATAAAGAAATTGTAAAAATCCCTTTTTGTATTACGTTGTAATATTACTATGAAATTTATGTTTAACCAGTTGTAAGATTTATTTCTACAAGTAATGCTATGTAGGAATAGATATTATATTTTCTTTTTCTGGTAAATCAAAAGACAAGGTCGAATACTACCTTTCAATGTCATATTTTTAATTCAGGGCTACAAACGACAAGTTGTCTGCGCCGAGAAAAACGTTTTCTACACTCTAATTAGATCTTAAAAAAAGTCTTTTTCCGTTATTAATTTACAACAAGTAATACAAAAAAAAAAACAACAATAAAATAAAAAAATATACTTTGAAGTATTTTTCTTTTATAAATGTGGTTTAACACTTTAAAATTGTTAAAAATATTAAGCATTTCACAATACATCCACCAGCGAACAAAAGGCCCACCAATCATCCGCAAGTAAAACCATCAAGTACGAGACTCGGGACTCGGGAGGCAGTGACAGTGGTACAAACGGCCATATAAATCAGAGCCGCTCGCGTGCAGGTGTTGCGCCACTACACACCTCGTGATATATTGACGCAAAGAGGTCAGCTTTTATATTTTAGCTACAGATACAACAAATTCCCAACGGGCCAGTAGTGGCGCACAAGTGTGTGACTTTGGCGTGTGTATGTGGGTTCGATTCACACTCGAGGAAATGATGTTCAACATTTAATATTTTCATTTCCGCGCTCTGGTATCGACGCAAAACACGGCGTTCAGTTCCGCCACTCAGCACCCACTGTCTGAATAAAGAACATAAATATAATAATGGGAACGCAGTGTACACTAGGTTTCCTTTGAATACCCTGTGATACAGCGAGAATCTAAAAAAAGACACAAGAAAAAAAAATTACGTAGGCGTAACACGCTAAAATAATAGGTCGATATTTAAACCGCCTTGGTAAGTGCAGACACAGAAACAAAAGAAGTAGTAATAGTATTTCTTAAAATTTTATCTTTTACCTTATGATCGTAGCTCTATACCTCATTACTACACTTGTTTTTAATGTAACTATCAAATTCACTTAAATAAGAAAAAAAATGTATAAAATGTAGCGCATCTGCCACTTTTAGTCTTTGATAAAATATTGCCGCCATCTTGCATTGCGGATTAATTGAAACGTCTGGTATTAGGCGAGGCGATTTTAATTTTTAATTATTTATTGCATTCAGATGTTATTTATTGTTGTTAATTATTTATTTATTAGAATAATAATGGTATTTTTGTATACACAAATAAATATATAAAATACGACATCGTTGCTCAGTTGGCGTGAAATTGATTGACCATGGCAGGTGTGTTTTCGAATTCATTTGAGGAATATTGATGATATTGTAAATGGTTAACAGAGCGTCTCAATATTAAATTCTTTCTGTCTTTTCTATCAAAAAATAGATAAATGATGATGGAAAAAATATATTACTTATAAAAACTAGGCTCATAATAATGGAGTACAATTGAAAGATCAACACAGATAAAATTACCTTAAAACTTTGCATTTCTACAAAAATTTAGTTAAAACGAACCATAAGAGAGAGAAAATAAGATGTTAGTAAGCTATAAATACAAGTATTATAAGTATTTTCATTAGCGAAACTGAAGTTTATTTTTTAATTTAAAAAAAACGCGAGTAAAACCGTGTGCCCGAGGCAATTCATAAATAAATAATTTACACACAAAACTTTTTCTTAATCATAATAATTGTTTAACTTTAAATGTTAATTACAATTAATACATTTACTTACTTTGTGATAAGTCATTCTTGGAAATCGTAAATGAAATATAACTAACAATTCTAAATAGAATAAATAAATGTGAATGAGTTGCTAGAATTACATATTTTAAAATGTAAATTAAATATTTAAATGAACTACTGTGCATATGTTAACGCTTTTTACAAATATATTGTTTAAATATGTTAAGCATGTAGTTTTTATAACGATAAGGTCGTGGGTTCTTTATTGTAGAAAAACAAATAAAATTTATTATTATATAGAAAAACTTTTTGTAGTACTGCATATTGTGTTAATTGTGAATTATTGCATAATACATGACCAAAGCTTTATATTTTTTTTTACTAAAGCAGGAATATATATAATTGTTTTTTTAGCTTCACGCGATATTCCGTATGTAGTATGGTGTACAGAGGGAGCTAGGGTGTCTAGTGTCACTCCTTTCCCATTAAGACACTTCCGTTTCCCAAATTCCTACGTTCTTAGGAAGGAAATAAAACCATTATTTTTTTCATTTCCTTGCGTTGGAATCGAAACCACTACCTCTCCCATTTACAGCCGCATGTTTGTGTCTGTAAGCCGCGATTGCATGCTGAGGTCGTAACTCATGCTGGAATTCATTACATAAAAACTAGGTTTATATAAATAAAGTCTTCTTAAATAAAATTTAATATTTTATTTTCTTAATTTAAAAGGAACTAAATTGAGAGCGGAATAAAGTGAATAATTCTCTCTGCTTAAATCCCAAATTGAGGAAAACAAATTAATTAAAAAAAACATCGAAAAATATTCATATTTCGTATTTTTGTACAACAATTCTAAAAACCAATGAAAAAATGATACAATGTTATCATGAGCGAAACAAAAAAACAAATTATTATTACTATCAAAATAAAAAAAAATATTAAACAAAAAATTAAAACAACTCCGTATCATTATTAACACCCAATTAAATATAGTTAATAAAATACACTACGCTGTAATGTCATGCATAAATCATTTTGACACAATCGAATTTGAATCTTAGATCTTTCTTATTAGAGTACAATATAGTTTATAATTATATTGACAAGTAATAATAATAAATTATAGCATAACCTACTGTAACGTAGCGGCTTTCAACCTTTGCCTATTTATTTATGTTTTAGGGCAAATAGGGCGAAGCTGTAAAATAGTGTTTATGACGCGGCCTTGTTGCTTGTAGTGTAAATGATGGACTATACTTGTGGAAAAGATTCGTTCCTATTGAAACTATTAAAGTAAAATACTTATTTAGAAAACATATAAAAATTTTAACGTAGCGGGACTCGAACCCGCGCCTCCTGGGGACCGACCTTTCTAAATAAATGTTTTTTTCCTGGATTGGAATAACACTTTAAAAATGTAAAAAAAAACTATTAAAGTAATTTGACGTGTATGTCAATGATAATAAGAAAATTAAATATAATAAGAACAAAAGGGTACGTACCGAGTGTGTGTAGTTTGTCGCTTCGTTCTCTCTGACTACCCCGCTAGGGATAAAGCGTGAAGCTAAGTGATTTAATTTTACTTTTTTTTAACTGTAACCCACATGTAGCTGGGTAGGCAAAGAGAGCCTAGTGTTAAGCCACTTCGCTCCCCAATTTCTGCCGAATTCTGGAAGCATTGCGTTTTGAGTGGCGGAACTCAACGCCGCACTTTGCCTAGAGTTGTAATCGAAACCACAATCTATAATGTTTATCGTGCACGCTTGTACTCTTGCGGCCTCACAGGACTGGCCTATTGTACTTGCTTTAATAAAAAAATTATAATTAAAATATACAATCTATTAAAACGTTACAAAACGGAAAACGCCTATTAATTATTAGTGTTCTATTGCATGACTGATGAATTACTAAATTATCATTATGAAATATAACCCTGAACCTTAATACAAGACAATAAAGTTTATTTTGCCACAACATTTAAAATATAGATATGTATTATTAATAATGTATGTACGTACATATGTGTATAAATTAGAGGTAATAATGAATATTGACTAGAATAATTACACATCCAACGTTTATTTCTTCGGCAATTATACGTTTTTAATCAATATATTGATAGTTTTATTTTTTATACACTTTTACAATGTTGTACATGTTTAGTTTCACGCTGTTTCCCGTATATAGCAGGGTAGGGATGTGTGTTCAATGACGGAACTCAACGCTGCAATTTTATTTTTAACACGCTTTTGTTAGGTCCAGCTGAGCTATGTAATAAGAATCTGAATTTGTAGTAATTGTGTCGTTATAAAACTTGGCACTTACACAAAGATTAGGTGATAATTTAATATTGTGGTGTAAGCGAGCTGATGTGATGATGAAGCCAGGACCTGTATATTGGAACTCTTCGGAGAATACTAGTAACTATTCGAGCTTAAGCTAATACAATTTGTAACTTCGACCATATTCTATAGAACTTATAACATAATTTTTATCTGAGTAAGGAAATAAAAATAATTCGAAGTGACAATTGAATTGTCTGCCTATAAACCCGATGGATATGGATTCGATTCTCACTCGGGGAAATGAGTTATATTCATTTCACGATGAACAAGACAAAGGAAGGCTTTGAATTCGCCAATTATAGCTCGATAATTTGGCGGAAAATGGGGAACGAAGTGTTTTAACACTAAATTCCCTGTTACAGAATAAAGTAAAAAAAATATGAAAATCACAGAAAAAAAGCTATTTTCACAAAAAAAACTTTAGATGACCACTTAAAATAAAAAAAATCAACCATAAAATTCCAATCAAATCTGATAAATTAATTTCTTATTTTCTATCCAATTATATTTATGGCTTGCCACATGATATTGATAGCCATGGTCACGAACAAATGTTAAACAAATCGTTAGAAATTTAACAGGTTTTTAATAGTTTATTTGACACGTGAATCTATTTGTAATTACGTACTTCTATAGTATAGACTTGACTTACTAAAAGCGATAGTTGTGAACATTGAGAATTATTTTTGTAATTTCTCCGCTCTAGGAAAAAAGAGGCGTTAAGTTACGCGACTCGACACACTATCCTTGGTTTGATTAGACATCTGAAAATTGAGGGCACTGTCATTGGGTTTTCTCAGTGTATCCCGCGGGATACAAGGTGAACCTGACAAAAATAATATGCAAATTATTTTTCACTTTTTAAAGTTTTAAAAGGAAAAAAACTTCTTTACAAAGCAAAAATAAGGATCTATGACAGTGGAAGAGGCAAAAGACATATGTAGCGGGATTAATACCCGCGCCTAGTGGAATCCATCCAAACGCTATGACTACTAAGCCATACATTCTCAATGGGAACGAGGTTCAAGTTTTGTACGTTTTTAAAAAAAGTGATACCAATATAAATTGTTTTTGATAATTCGGTTTAGTTTAAAAAGCATTTTTGTTTCTAGAATTATTATAAGGAAGTGGAAACCGTTATCGGCAGTACTATGTTTTTCTTACATATTTCTAATATATTTCTAATATATACATATTTCTAATATAATGTAGATTAGGAAGAGAAACTAATGTTAGGTCGATAAAACTAAACACCGTATTTTGTCTCTTTAAAAAACCTCGCTTTAAATAAGCGAAGAAGTCAAGATAATATAAAAATAATTAATTTTCCGAGCGAGAATCGAATCCACAATCGTGGCGTATTCAGTTAAGTAACAGATGCTGATATTATTTTTATATATAATATAAAGTTTTTATAAAAGGCTTATACATCGCAAAATTTATAGTCAAAATTAAATAAATCTCCAAGACAATTTTATAGATTACAAAAGTTGTATTTGGGACAGAGCCGTTCATTTATTAAATTTTACGACTGTTTTTTATTCATTTATCATGTTTATGAGCCATTATTTAAGTAGAATGTGTTTTCAATTTATATGAAAATTGTTATTTTTTTAGTAGTTTCACGCTGTATAATTAAGCGCCCTAATATAAACAAGCGGAGAAAACCTAGTGTTAAGACACTCCGTTATCTACGTACTCCTAACTTTCCGAGACATTGCGTGCTGACTGGCGGAACTTAACTTTGCACTTTGCCTTATTACCAGAGCTAAGAAATTAAAATTATTTTTTCTCTCGACGAGTGGGAATCAGACCCATATCCATCGTGCTTAATATTTTTTTTACATATCTTTACGGAGAAAAGAGTATTTATAATTAATTACATTTTATTAATGTTTCATCAATATCTCTCATAAATCTCTCTCTTATAAATCTCTTATAAAAAAAAATAGGTATTATGAAAATCAAATTAATATTTTTTAAGTAAAATGTTTAGTTTCATATATTTGCATTTTAAACACATAAATATCGATATGCGTTTTTTATTTTAACTATTTTTGCATATCGCTAGTAAATAAACTACAGCCGTGATCATTTAAATAGTATTTACATATATTTATAGAAAAAAAACCTATAAAATTTATCAACACAGGAAATGGATACTAAATTGTAATAAGACTGCACGTTCCTTGAAGGACAGCGTAATTACTGGTTTTCTTATTGTAATACAAAACCTTGTTAGGTTACTAGTTCTATTTTCACTCAGAACAATGAATTATTATTATTTTCTTTCTTTGTTAAAATGATAAAGCGCGACGTTAAGTTCCGCTGCTAAAAATCTATGAGAACCCGTTGTAAAAACTTCTTCATACGTAATATCTTGTTGCATTCTTCAATTCAAATTGCCATATTATGCTAATATAAGCGAGAATATTAATGCTTTTTCAAGATAAACAGTAACATTACAATAATGATTTAATAAGTAATATTTACATATATTTAATATATTATATTAAACGTCTGATCGAGCGATAAAGAGCAATTATGAGTTATAAATTAAAAACTTGAACGCTACTTAATTTATGGAGATAATAGTTAGTTAGTTATAGCACGGTATTGAGGTTGATTATGCAATACATTGACAGTGGGTTCGATTCTGATGTGATGCAATTTTTTTAAATTATATTATTTATATTCATCTTTTTAATTTCACTCTTTGAGATTTAGTGATAAGACCCTGCCATCCCCACTTTCCGCTCAATTTTCGAGATATTACGTGTTGAGTGCCGGAACTGAACGCCGCGCTTTGTCTTATGACCTATGTCAGTGAAATATTTCATTCCTCCGAATGAGAATCGAACACAACCGTCGCGTTTACAGTCACTCACTGTGCTGCACCGCCACGACAGTCTCATGTAAGACATAAAACATTGAAAATATCTTGGTTGTGGGTTCAATCATCACTCGGGGCATTAAGGTATTTTTATTACACATTTTTTTAGACGAAGTGCGGATTTGAGTACCACTACACACATAATGTCATAAATTCAGGTGAAAAATGGACAACAGATTTTCTTGGCACTAGGTTCTTTTTAAATATTGAAAAACCATAAAATATAAAAAAATATTAATAACAGATTGTTCATAAAAAAACTTGCGTAAATTGTGTAAATTATAATTTATAATGACATTTAATGGTGAAATTAATTATATTATATATATATATTTTGTTACGTAGGTGAAGTAATGTGATAACAGTCATAATTTATTCGGTTTCCCCGAATAATTATTTATCTGTGCTTAGGGATCATTTTTTTTTAAGTTCCTTATTAAATGAAAGAGCGGTGTTGAGTTCTGCTACTTAACACGCAATAAGTTGAAGTTTCAGCGGAAAGTGGATAAAGAATGTTTGAATGTAAACATAATTTTTGTAAACATAATTTTGGATTTGAATACACTATAATTTTCCAGGGTTGATAAAAAAAACGCAGTGTTAAGTTCCCCAATTCAACACGCAATATCTCATATACTATTGCGAAGAAAGCAGAGAACGGAGTGCGTTAACACTATACCTAGGTTATTTTTGCTTATACTGCTGTATGCTGAAGATAATTAAAACAAAACCTTAATATGTTATCCTTAGAAAATCGTAAAAAAATTATATTACCGTTTCCTAGAAGCGCAGATTTGATTTTAGAATTTTTTTACTTCATAAATATTTTTTTAGCCTTAAGCAAATTTAAAAAATGTAAAAAAAATATTATATCCAACTGAACCCCATGTAAAATGAAGGCGTGTAACCTTTAATATGTTGATCAATATGTATTTGTACATATTAATTGATTGATACCGGTACTACGTCACGAGCAATCGCTTATTACTTCCTTTTAATGTAATTTATGTATTTATAAATATTTATATATCTAGTATTGAGGCCAATCGTGGTGCAGAGGCACAAAGTGCGACTGCTAAACTGACTGGTTGCGGGCTCGATCCCCAGCAAAGGAGATGAAATATTTACTTGAATTTATATTTCCATTTTTTCTCTCTGATGTCGAGGTAAAACGCAGCGTTGAGTTCTGCCACTCAACACGCAATGCCTCCAAAATTCGCCAGAAAGTGGAGAACGGAGTGTCTTAACACTAGGTTCCCTCTGCCAACGATGCTGTGATACATAGTAATTACTATAAAGCTATAATTTTAATTAAATAGATAAGTAAGTAATAGATAAGATAATAGTTGCATTTTAAACGTGTTTTTGTTAAGAAAAGTACTTCATTTTTTTAATTCCAACGATAGGAGCATACTGCAGTAGCTACCGATAGACTTATGATTAGAGCTTTGCAATACATATTTACCATATTTCTTATGTTGATAATATTGTTACGATATCATAGGGTTTCCACGCGGACGAAGTCGCGGGCGGCCTCTATTTTATATATAAAAAAACTTTTATGACTGACAAAGTCGAAATATTAGCTTCTAGCGTCCTTGAACGCCTTGATTTCCTAAAAAAAAATTAGGGGTCAAATATCAGATGAAAGGGCCAACCCCTTTGTGTTGCATTGTGCATATTAAATATTATTACATATTTAATATTTCTTTTATGACGCACTAATTGTAAGGAACTTTCAGTGGGTGAGCTACGTCCGGTTGTTAAATTAATTAAAGCCAAAAATAATAATTAATAAACGAAGAACATGTGACAGTTAACAAACTTAAGGATTTTCTATTTTTTACCAAACGTAATCTCTATATATAATAAAGATAGTAAAAATATTTTGTCTGTACGTTTAGTAATTTTGACTGAAATAGATAGTACACTTTAACAGATTAATAGGAAGCAAAAAGTTTTTTTTTTATTTCTTGTCGGTCTGTCGATATGTATGTGCCATTTTTCTCTGAAAGTACTGAACAGATTTACTTGAAAATTTCACCAATTACTTTGTTTTAACTCAACCTAACTACTTAAGTTTGGTTCATCAAAATCGGTTCATTATAGAAAAAGTTATCGTCATACGTATAATAAATAATTAGCATGTATATTTTATAAATCAAATACCAATATTAGTCGTATTTTTAGTCCGATAAACAAAAAATCTTATAGAAATTACGATAATGTCGTAAAAAAATATGTTAGAATATTACAGATTAAAGTATCTATAAATCATATTAGAAGTAATTTTAGTTGTCAATCAATTTTTCTTACTATATCAATTATCATGTGTTTAAGCGGGCGAAACCGCTGACGAGCCGCTAGTCAATCATAAAAGATAAACATTTTGGCAGAATATAAAATATTATTTTAATAACAATTTCATATCTTGACACATCAACCTAAGTAATAAATAAAACCAGTAGCCAAGAAAAGTATAGAGTTATATTACATCCAGATACTATCAAACAAATTATACAACAAACAATATTTAACATAACATCAAAACAGTCGATCGTAAAAAGGCTCGGTCTCGGCACCATCGTAAAACCTGGTAACTGGCGTTTATTAAAATTAATAACGCATATCGATGATATAAAATCTAAATGAGCGATGAATAATATGATAATTTCACTTTTATTGCTACCACGCATGTGATACACCTACCGTTTCCCTTAGGTCTGGGTATTTATGGCCATTTATAGCCATTTACAGTCGATGGTCAAAGGCTTTTACGAGTGACGTTTTATCATTTTGATCGTATAAAATTGTTATGCTTTGATGTTTTGTGTACTGTTCGTATCAGGATTAGTAGTATAATTATGGAAGTATAGTTATGGAAGTGATTGTAGTAGTGAGTTCATTTTTCTCCTGTTGACCAACATACGTAGATTCTATATTTTCAGTAGAATAAATAAAGATAAATAATGATTTTTATCAGTTTCAATGACTTATCATCTTTTGTTCGAGGAAAGAAAAAATATAAAAAAGTCATTTGGCAACACTTTCTTAATATAATATAATATAATATGTAAGCAAATAACATGGAGTGAATATCGCAACAATAGCGCGATAGACACTTTATGTTTATATTATTACTATATATTTATATTATTTTTTTAAGACAGATCAATGTAGATATTTTCATGCGATAACAATATATAAAAATGACAAAAATAAAATATTTTTTTATTTAGGCACACCAATTTTTTGAGGTCAGTCGTGGCGCAAGGGCACAAAACGCGACTAGATGTGGATTAGATACCCACCCGACGAAGTAAAATATTTATCTAAATTTTTATTTCCATTTTCTTTGCTCTAGGGTCGAGGCAAAGCGCGACGTTTAGTTCCGCTATTCTGCACGGAATGCGTCCAGAATTTAGCGGAAAGTAGGGAACGGGATGTCTTAACATTAGGATCCCTCTACCTACCCTGCTGTGTGCAGGATACAGCGTGAAGCGAATTATATATTTTTTTCTTTTATTTTTATATATTTTTGAAATATGACTCAACTGTGCCACAAACATTTAAATTTTTATCACGTACAAAATGTATTTCCAAATCAATGAAACGCAGCATAATTAATTAGAAATACCTTTAATACGACATCCTCAATGAATACAAATTCCTTCTGAAAATAAAGGAAACGGTAAAACTACTTAACTTATGTACATACATACATGTGTGAGATTTTTCTTCGAAACCAAATGTTTTTCTAGCATTTCTAAATTGCTATATAAATTAAAAGAAACTTAAGTAATTCAATAAACGGACGTAAATAGAGTAAGGTATCCTGACAGCATTGCTGCGAGTGTGGTATGCGAGCGATTTCACGACGTGCCTATAACGCCTGCCTTTTAAGTTAAGTGGTGTTAACTACAACTCTGTAATTGCGCTTAGTTATTTTGTATTTTTTATATTTATTTTAGGACATGCTTTTGCAAGTGGCTTCGACCCTGTGGCCAAATAGAAATAATTTAGAGTTTTGTATGATACAAGATAAATTTTAAGTGCCTGAGAAAACTATAACCGCAGATACTGTGGGTTATATGGAAACGATTAACGTGAATTAACATACCAATGACCCATAAAAGGAAATAATTATTTCCAAGAAACAAGCATTGTTGCTGGATATACTTAAAAATGTAATGCATAAAATATGTAACAAAAAAATATTTATCTTTAATAGAATAACTCTTTTTAACGGACTTCAACGACGTAAAAGGAGAATGTTATCAATTCATCTGTTTTTGTAAAGCTTGTTACCTCACAATTTTTGACTGGGTAAATCGATGATTCTTTCTAATTTGGTCCATTGCTGACAATTTTTTCCATGAGACAATCACATAAATCTTATTAAGTATGCACGCGATACATGGACAAAAATCTATATATAGTGATATACCTTTTAAGGAAAAAAGGAACCCTTATAAAGTCACTCTGTTGTCCGTCTATCCATTTGTCTGTCTGTCAAGAGCCTTTAAATCAGGAATGCTTAGAGATATCGAGTTGAAATTCATAATCAAATCATACACTTACATCTACGGCCCCATGATTTTCTGAATAAAAACAAATTTCTTAAGCATTTACATAAAAAAGATATGGCCGTAAAAAGACAGCAAAAAACGCGTATTTCGACACTATAATGGGTATCATAAATAAATAGAATACTTCCGGTTAACCCAGAATTATGAAATTTTGGTAGCTAGCATCTCCAGGTAGTACTAGTTAATGAAAAAATCCAAAACTATACATTTGTGGTTAAATCCTAAAAAATAATAATAGCCTTAAGTAGTAAAAAACGCGTATTTCGATATTACAAAACGAATTAAAATTAATAGAATACTTTTGATAAACCTAGAATTATGAAATTTGTCAGCTAGTATCTACAGATAGTACTTGTTTAGGAAAAAGTCTGACAACAGTATATTTGTGGTTAAATCCAAAAAAATAATTGCCCTAAAAGGGGGGCAAAATTTTGTATTAAAGTTGCTAGTTTAAGTGAGGTGTCGGATAAAAGGGCTCTGGCTAGGCTGAGCCGAATTTCATAAAAAGCCCAGCTCTTATTTTTGTATGAAACCCTTGGTTGGCGAGCTCGACTCGCGCCTGTCCGGATTTTTTTTAATTGACTTTGATAAGAATTAACTTAGGCTCTGATTGATGATCCGATGATTGGGGATCCCATGTTGAAGTCGGTCGGTGTCTCTTTACTGTCTTTTACATACTACCTGCTGTAACTGATATCCCAAACTCCTTTGAAAATATTATTTAATAAATAATGCCT